>CACVCL010034343.1:0-53465 GCA_902729485.2 Mus minutoides
TTTGTTTTTTTCTTTTTTTTTTTTTTTTTTTTTTTTTTTTTTTTTTTTTTTTTTTTTTTTTTTTTTTTGGTTTTTTGAGACAGGGTTTCTCTGTATAGCCCTGGCTGTCCTGGAACTCACTTTGTAGGCCAGGCTGGCCTCGAACTCAGAAATCCAGCTGCCTCTGCCTCCCGAGTGCTGGGATTAAAGGCGCGTGCCTCCCTCTAAAAGGCTGAATTCCCTCTTCATACCAGACTCCTCCTTACATATTTCATTTACACAGGGTCTCACTATCCGCTCTGGCTCTCATGGAACTCACTATGTAGACCAGGCTGCTCTCAGCCCACAGAGATCTGCCTACCTCTGTTTCCTGGGTACTGGGATTAAAGACATGAGATTAAACCCATGCTGGGTTTCAGAATCCACCTCTTAAAGAACCTGCCACATCTTAACATTGCCAGACTGGGGTCCAGACTCCAGCACATGGACCTACTTCCCTTGTAAGGAAGAATTAGGTTTAATGTCTGCCACATGATGGGATTCCAATGTCACCTTCATAGTGCCAGTCAATAATAAATCCTAGTGCAATCTCCTCCTCTCCCGTTCTTACCATGGAACAGGTCACAGACAGAGAGGAGAGACTGGAGGTTCACTGAGCATGAGGGCAGGAGCCCATTGCTCAGCAGAGACTTGTCAGAAGGAGGGAGACTTCAGTTTTGAGTTGTCTCACTGTATTATGGATACTTTGGCTCTCACAATGACCTGGCATTTTACTTTTAAGATTTATATTTTTGTGTTACTTAGGATTGTAGAGAAATTCATTCACTTGCACGTATTATTGGGGGCAAATGAGCAGCCACCTTCACTGAAAAACCCATCAAAGAAGAGTAAAATAAAAAGAGGTTGCTTTCTGATAGCATCGCCTCACCCCATTGTGGTCAACACTTGGGATGTAGCAGGATTCTTACTGTCACGGATGGATGGAGAGTCAGGCCAGTGTGACTTGCCGCTCCAGAGATACCATGGGCACCTAGTATACAGTTTACAGAGGATAGAGTTTACAGTTTACACAAGAAGCTCTGCTTGGTAACATGCTCACTATTTGAACCCAGTAAGTCAGGAAAGCATCCACAGGCTTCCACGTCACTTGCCTGCACACTGTATGGTAGGTACACTCAACTTGTGGTGGTTATCCTTGATTGTCAGCTTCCTAGGATCTAGGGTCAGAGAAGAGAGATGCAAGCTCCTTGCCTGCCTATGTGGGATTGTCTAGATTAGACAGAGGTGGGAAGACCAAACCTAAAAGTGGGCAGTGACATCCCACAGGCTGGGGTCCTACCCTGCTTAAAGAAGAGCAAGATGAGTAGCAGCAGGCTTCCCTCTCCGCTTCTGACTGCTGCGAGGTGGCCAGCTTGCTGCCTCACGCTCCTGCCGCCATGCTTCCCCACCTTGGTAGACAGTATGCTTTAACCTTGCACCAAAATAAACCCTTCCTTTGGGGTTGCTTTTGTCAGATATGTTTTCACGGCAATGGGAAATGTAACCGATGGACCACGCATGTAAAAACGATGAGGAAGGACACAGATGGAGCAGCTTGCCAAGGCACAGTGTTGTTCCAGAGCCCAGGCACCTACTCTCTGCTGTGGTACCTGCCAGACTTCTCCATGCAGCCATAGGCAGCAGCACATCACCAAGAAAAGGTCCATCCGGGTGAGCATCCTTCCTGGGCTCTGACATTGCTCACATTGACATGGTGACTCTTGGGGAATGTACAGCATCAAAGGAAGCAGGATGGTGAACATAAATGAAGAATCCCTCAAGAATAATCAAGAAGGTAAGTACTCTTCCTTTGTTTACAGCTGGAAACGGACGATCTGAAACTCGGTGGTCATGAGAGAATGGGAAATCTCAAACATCAGACACAGGCTGTCCATTAGCCCCCGTGGGCAGGAGAGATTAAAATAGGTTGTTAAATGTCAAGCTGGGGCGTAGCTTGTGGTTACTAGAGTATCAGAGCTCTACACAAAGTGGAAAACTAGAAAATAAAACTGGCTACTCTACACCTTTGTATGCACCATGAGGAATTAAAACTTCATTTCCATAGCTATGAACCAAGCTCTATGTATACCCTAACATGTGTGACCATGTGAAGGGCATTAAAGATTAACTGAAATGTTATGGGTGTTAAGAGTTCCTTAGAGTTCAGAGTCAGAAAGAGCCTTAAACATTTTCTTCCATCTCTTAATTCTCCACACTGAGAAATGACTTGTCTGAAGTTACCTAATTAACTAGCTGTGAAGGTAAGTCTAGAAATCCAACCAAGATGCTGGAGAGATGGCAGCAATTAAGACTGTGTATTGCTCTCACAGAGAATCCATGTTCTGTCCCCAGTACCCACAATGGCTCACACCTCCAGCTCCTGTGTTAAGAGCACTGGCTGTTCTTCCAAAGGTCCTGAGTTCAATTCCCAGCAACCATATGGTGGCTCACAACCATCTGCAATGAGATCTGACACCCTCTTCTGGCTTATAGGCATACTTGCAGGCAGAATGCTGTATACATAATAAATCAAAAAAAGAAAACAAGAGAAGTCACTCACAAAAACAGCAAGCCTAGAACCATCCTGTCTGAGGCTCCAGATTGCTTCCTACCACAAACTTATTCAACTGACAAACCCTGTACCTGTCCCTCTCTGCAGGTGAGTCCCTCGTGTCAACCTGACACAGTCTAGAGTCACCAAGTGTGACAGATAATCTTGGTTGTCAACTTTACCACACCTGGAATCAACTCAAATCCAAGCAGCTAGGCACAGCAGTGAGGGGTTTCTTGATCGGATGGGGTGGGGTGGGAAGACCCACCCTACATCTGGGCCACACCTTTTGCTTGGCAGCCCACATAAAAGGGCACAGAAAAAAGGATGCTTGCTTTCTGCTGCTGGCCCTCGCTCTCACTCGGCAATTTCATCTATCCTGCTGCTGAGGTACTCCAGTGGGTTCACTGGCATTAGAACCCACGTCTTCAGGATCGCAACTTAGACTGAAGATCAGCAGCTCTCTAGGAATCCTCTGGGACTCCAGCACCAGATTGGGACATCCCACCTCAGACACACTGAACGATTACCAGATTCTTGACCTTTCAGTCAGGAGACAGCCATTGTCAAACTATCTGGACAGCAGCCTATAAGCCACTCTAATGAATCCTCTTCTGTGTGTGTGTGTGTGTGTGTGTGTGTGTGTGTGTGTGTGTGTCACACACACACACACACACACACACACACACACACGTTTCCAAGTCAAGCTGCCTTGTTTCTTTTGACTCCTATGCATACGCCATGATTTCTAGACCTCTTTGATCAGTCTTAATTTCTGCACAGCATAAAGGCAGATTGTTAGGGTATTGAATGTCTCCCTCATCCAAATACCCATGTGTTAAAATGTGTGATCTCAGGAATGCTGCTGGGAAGTACAGGGTGAGAAAGATGCTGGGTGCAAGAGGAGCAAGCTGCCACTGAGGCCATGTGCACAAGGGAAGGGCGAGACTCCGAGTTTTGGGAGCTATGAGAAGGACTCAGGGTGGTACTGGCACCAGACACAATCCCAAATGGTAGCACCTGAACCCCCTAACTCTCTAAGACCCTGAACACCTTAAAACACTAAAAGCCACAAATCCTGAATCTTGAGATTAGGAAAGATCAAAATCCATGAATTCTAAGACCTCCGAAATCACAATCTGCAAGATTAGAACCCCACATGCTGAGATCCTTCAACAGCTCAGAACTACCATCCCTGGGGAAAGGCTTATGTAGGTGTAATGAGATGAACTCTTAAGAAGGCCACACTCTGTCTGAGTTTTCTACACTACCATCCTGGCTATCAAGTTCCCAGGAGCTTTCAATTAATTAAAGTTGTATTTGCCCAGAGAGGCCAGTAAACCCTTGACCAGCCTGAAAACATGAGAAGACACTTAGACGCCAGCATTGATATCACCAGAATCGTTTCTGTCTGTGAGTGTGTACAGTGTGTGTGTGTGTGTGTGTGCACGTGCACGTATCCACACAATGGCACAGGGAGGAAATGTCATAGAAGTGTCTGTGTTGGTGGACATAGAATTCCAGACCAGAAGCACCATATCAGAAATGAAAGCAACGCATTGCAGCTGGAAGGTGGCTCAGGGCTTAAGAGCACTTTTTGCTCTAGCAAGTGATTCAGGGTCAATTCTGAAACCCCCCAGGGTGTTTCGCCACTATCCGTAATTCCAGAGGATCCAACAGACAGGCCTGCACATGGTGTACATGCATGCAGGCAGGCAAAACATTCGCATACATAAAGTAAAATAAATAAGTCTAAAACTATTTCTAAATAAACAAAACCAACGTGTTCTCCAAGCAGAGCCTACACCCTGCCAGACAAATAGCAGGGATGTATCACGATGCACTCAATAACCAAGAAAGCTGATCACCCACATGCTACCACATGCAGTGACCCATAACCTGTCCTTGTCATTCACATTATCATCTGCCAGGTATGCTGGTCTGTTTATTATTATTATTATTATTATTATTATTATTATTATTATTATTAATTTCATCCTTCCTGACATATATATCTCCCAATATCCTTTTCTTTCTTAGTTTCTTTCATTACTTTAAATTGTCTGCATTAATTTTTGTAATTTACTATGCTATGTATTACATGTTCCCATTTTCAACAATGAGGGTATAGATTATGTAAAACCTTTCTGAGAGTACTGTCTTAGTTTACTTTCTATTGCTGTGGTAAAGACCATGACCAAAGCAAGCTGGGGAGGAAACGGACCATTCCACCTCACAGTTTATCACAAAGGGAAGGGGCCATTTTACCTCACAGCTTATAGTCCTTCATAAAGAGAAGTCGGGGGAAAAATTCAAACAGGGCAGGAATGCAAGCAAGGACCATGGAGGACCACTGATAATTGGCTTGTTCCCCATGCCTTCTCAGCCTGCTTTCTTAGCACCCAGGACCACCCCGGAGCCTAGGAGTGGCACCACCCACAGTAGGCTGGCTCCTCCCACAGCAATCATAAATCAAGAAAACATCTCATAAGCTTGCCTACAGGCCAATCCATGCAAGCATATTCCCCACTGACTATGTGTGAAGGTTCCCTCTTCACACATGGTCTTAGTTTGTGTAAATTTGAGGGGGGAAAAAAACCTAAACAGCACAGCAATTGATTGGCCACAGCTCCTTCAATTCTTCCCTCTCTGGCAGCTCTAAGCAAGCATTAATCTACTTCCTATTCTGTAGACATGCCTGTTCTAGTTGCTGCACACACAGACATCTGGTGTGTGGTCCTCTATGACTGGCAGCTTACAGCCTGGTATTTTCAAGGTTTATCTGTGCTGGGTATAGCCTGTGTCTATTTCTTTCTCTTTCTGAGTGGAAGGCTCTCCCACTGTATGGCTACACCACCTCTTACCAATCCGTTTATATGATGATGAATACCCAAACTGTTACCCTCTCCAGCTGTGATAGAAAATGCTGCTACAGACATCCAAGTGGGAGACTCCGTTGGACACATTTTTGTTTCTCTTGGGCAAACACTCAGGAGCTGGGTTACTGAGGTACCTTGGAGCTTGGTGCTGGAGGAACCCCTAGGCCCGGATTTCAAGATGACCAAACCACTTTTCATTCCTACCAGGCTTCAGATTTTTTTTCTTCACAGGCATTGGTGTTTTGCCTGCATGAATGTACTAGCTGGTTTTGTGTGTCAACACAAGCTGGAGTTATTAGAGCATACATGTGAATATTTCAGCCCGTGCCTAAATACAAAACTATTCAATGTTTGTGAGTATAAAACCTGTCTTCTGCTCTGAAATTCATGCTCCAGAAAGCTGGGTGGGTAGCACGTGCTAATTCATAATGAACAATCATGATCTTGTTCTCTCTCTCTCTCTCTCCTCATTCATTCATTCATTCATGCTTTACTTATGTTAGAATCAACATGCCACGAGATAGGGGGAAAGCTGGCAAAGCTAAATCAACCCTAAATCAAGAGTTATATGCAATCATGGCTGTGGAGAGAGGAGAACTCGTCACCAGGAAGAAACCCTTGACAGACAAGCGGCATCTAGGGTTTTTCTTTTTTCTTTTTAATTTTAATTTGTTTGTTTGTTTGTTTGTTTGTTTGTTTGTTTGTTTTACTTATTCACTTTACATCTGCCTCATAGTCACCCCCCAATCCTCCGCCCCCTCCCCTTCTCTGAGTAGATGAGCCCCAACTTATTATCCCACACACACACTCACACATCAAGTCTCTATGAGGCTAGGTGCACAGCTAGAAGAACATGTCCCATCTCCAGGCAACAGCTTTTGGGACAGCCCAGACTCCAGTCTTTAAGATAGACAGAGCAGCCACACAGGGACATCTAGTGGTAGCCAGGACCCACTGCAAGTATTACCTTCTTGCCAGGCTCCAATCCTAACCATTGCTCCAGCCTAAAGACCCAAGTGAAATCTGGATAATGCTGTGATGATGCAAATGACCAACAGACAATGCTTGAAACCAAACAAACTATTTGAACAGAATCTTCTTCTTTCCACAATAACAGGATTCAAGACTTAGAGCTAAGAAACAGAAGTCAAAGAATCATTTTACAGAAAGTAATCTTTCTGGAGCCATTAAAGACTACAATAAACTAATTATCCTTTATGTTGTAGAACATTAATTTTAATAGCTCTGCTTTATAAAACAGTATGACCATAATAAGGAAACTAATAGAAAACTAATGACGCATGCCACAGTTGAGATTATTAAAATGAAATTACAGTGAATCTTAATTAAACTACTCAATATCCTTAAGACACTTTATGTGCCTTTTAATTCTCTTCTTTAAAATACAGTGTAGAGCTGGAGAGAGGCTCAGTGGTTAAGAGTAATGGCTGCTCTTCCAGAGGAATGGAGTCCAGTTCTCACATACCACAGGCTCACAAAAATAAAATGCAGTGGGAATTGAGCAAAAAAACATATCATATACCATACAATTTTTGTTGTTGTTGTTTTTTGTTTTTCGAGGCAGGGTTTCTCTTTATAGCCCTGGCTGTCCTGGAACTCACTTTGTAGACCAGGCTGGCCTTGAACTCAGAAATCGCCTGCCTCTGCTAAACACCATCTTTCCACCCTTTCTCAGGTGCTGGAGAACAACAGTAACTGCTTAATTGCTCAGGGATTCCTGGAGACCTGGAGAATAAAATACAGACAGAATGGACATTTCCATCTTGGCTTCAAAGCGGACAAGGCGAGGCACTGGGGAGGGTGAAATGTTCCAGGCCACCCAGGCACCCAAGAAGAATAAGTACATTTTATATTTTCGTTTGGTAGGTTGGCTTGGCTTGGTTTGGTTTGGTTTGGTTTGGCTTGGCTTGGTTTGTTAGAGTCAGGGTCCCTCTATGGAGCCCTGTCAGGCCTGGAACTCCCTATGTAGATCTGGCTGGCCTAAAACTCATGGAAATCCACCTGCTTCTGCCTGCCAAGTGCTGGGATTAACGTTTAAGCCAGAGACCCTGCTTAAACATGAACTCTTATATGAATATTTCTCATCCAGCCTCTCATGTGTAAACACCATTGGAGACTCCCTGGCAATGCCTCCAGCCCCTTCCATGTGCATATTTCCAGCTCCATGGTTTGTCATTTTCCCTAAAAACCCATGACATATTCCCACTTTGGGCTGATGTTAAGGATGACCTACACTCTGAGTCAGTTCACACTTAATGAGAACATGAGGCTTAGACCCACGATTGGTGTCCCGTTATTAAGACATCTTCAGAATCTCACTTTTCCCCAGTGTGGTTTCTGCCAGTTCTGATGCTGCCTTTACGCTCAACACTCCCAGGGATAAAAAGATCTGACTCTTGTTTTTATTGAGGAAAACTAAAATTGTTAAACCTCTCTTTCCATTCACTCCTAGATCACAAGTTGATCTTGTTTTTATGCAGCTAACTCGTGTATCCTGAATTGTATGGTATATGATAACTAGATCTGCATGCTATGTGTATATGATTAGAGTATATAACAATCACACTAAGTGGCACTGATATTAAGGCCACCGAATAACTCAGCTAAATGGGCAGAGGAAGAGCAGTCACGGGTTAGCTGAATCTAGACTGGGGAGATGGTGGGAATGCATAATATGCTAATACATTTAAGGAGAAGAGCACGATAGTTGTGAAATTTTTCTATTAAAAATTCATCTGAGAGATATCAAGATGGCTAAGCAGGTAGGAATGCTTGGTGCCAAGCCTGACAACATGAGTTCATTTCTGGAACCTGCATGAGAGGAGAAAGCCAACTCCTGAAAGATGGCTCTGACCTCTCCATGTGTGCTGTGGTATGTGCACACACACAAACACACACACAAAGTAAGCATAATTTGTTTCAAAACCATTTGAGTAGGAAGTCTACATGTCTTGATGTTTTCTCATGTTTTGTCTCAAAATAGTCCATCTGCCTATATTTTTCTCAAATGCCCATATCTAATAACAACCATAGATAGAAACTTTTGATTTATAATCAAAGGTTAAACTAGACTTTGGAAACATGTAGGCTAACAAAGCCATAGCTATGCAGAATAACCCAGCCTTGAACACCTTACACAGTCTCTGCCTTTACCTCCTAGATACCAGGATTACAGGCATACACCACCAGTAGCCAGCTATGAATTCCCTCTATACAATGCCTCTTACCTCATACTTACCTCTCAAGTGAAGAACAAAGCTTAGGCCTCATCTTGCAGTTATTCTTATAGCAAATTTGATTCATGCATGATTTTATACATCAAAAGTATTCTACAGAGAATTTGAAACCATACAGTAAAACAAATATAACAAAATTATGAAATATCAATAACAATAAATTATGGGGGGAAATTCAAGGGACAAACACAAAAGAGATGAAGTGAGAATCTAGAACATATATGTATGTATGTGTACATTCATGTGTATGTGTGTTCATCAACATGTGTAGGTATATATATGTGTGTGTGTACATATGTGTGCATTTTTGTGTTTGTATATCATCTCCATATATATGTGTGTGTGTGTATCTATGCATGTGTGCATATATATATATATATATATATATATATATATATATACATATATATATGTATATATATATATAATGTGTGTATATATGTGTCTACACAGGTATGATGTGTGTGTATATGTGTGTACACATATGTAATAGTGTGAGTATATTTATATGTGTGTGCAGATATATGTATATATGTATATGTGTGTACACATATATAATATGTGTGAGCATATTTAAATTGGTTTGTATATATACAGATGTGTGTGTATTTGTGTATAAGTATGCATGCATGCATGTAGTGTGTGTGTGCGCGCGCGCGTGTGTGTGTGTGTGTGTGTGTGTGTGTGTGTGTGTGTACAGGTAGGAAAAGGAAAATGCAATTAGACAGTGGCTGGCAAATAGCTTCACAAGTAAAAGTGCCTGCTGTCTACAGGTGACCCAAATTCAATCCCCAGCACACACATGGTGGGAGTGAAGAATTGACTTTTCCAGGTTGTCCTCTGATCTCCACACTTTGGCTGTGACACACACTAATCACAAACAAACAAAAACAATCTGTGATTTTTTTTTCTTTTTAGGAAAGAAAGAAAGAAAAAGATTATACTCACATTTTGTTGCTGGAAAAAGAAACACAGAGATGTGACAAGGTGCTCAGAATCTACCCAGCTTCTGTCATCACGTGACAAGGTGCTCAGAGTCTACCCAGCTTCTCTCATCACGTGGAGCGGAGTGGGTCTTTCTCACAGCATCTTCCATGGTGCACACTGAGCCATGCGTCAGCCACATCTTTGACATAGTCCTCATAATGTCAGAGAATTATCAGATTTCCTAAGGAAGTTCCTGTGGCAATCCTCCAAGAAACCTAAGAACAACAGCTCAGTCGGGGACAGCAAAGAGGGGGCATGAAGTTCATCTGCATTCTTGTTTGTTCAAAATTCTGAAAGCTCTACTCCCCTGCTTAGACAGACGAGCAGAAGACAACAGAATCTAGAACAGGGGTGCCTCAGCCCCTCGAGAAATGATTTGTGTATTTGGTACATTTTGGGAAAGATATACATTGAGCGTGTTTTTACAGTTACTTTTCCTTAGTGATGACCAAAACACCTAAAAGACCAGCCTAAGGAGGTCTCTCTCTCTCTCTCTCTCTCTCTCTCTCTCTCTCTCTCTCTCTCTCTCTCACACACACACACACACACACACACACACACACACACACACACACGAGTAGGAGGTGCAGAGAAGTTAATGTCCTGCTGTCAAGGAAGTAGAGAAGGGATACAGGAAGAGCTCTGGGCCAGGCACAGCCCCCGCCGACAAGACCCCTATGGTGGGTTAAATGAAGACTCCCCGTAGTTGCATGGACTTGAACACGTGGTTCTCAGTTAGTGGCACTGTTTGTGGAAGTTTAGGCAGTATGGCCTTGTCAGAGGAAGTTTGTTATGTGAGGTAGCCTTTAAGATTCTGCGGTTTCCAGTTCACTCTCTGTACTCTGTGTTTGTGGTGGAGATGTGAGCTCTCGGCAACCTCCTTCTACCACCTCGCCTGTGGCTCACCACCCCTCCATGATGGAGTCATTCCCCTGGAACTGTGAAATCAAGTAAGTTCTTCTCTAAGTGGGTTCTGGCAACAATGTTTCATCATAGCAACAGAAAAGTAACTAATCACCCCGGGACTTTTCTCCTACAAATAAACCCATAAACCAACCCACCTTATAAGGAAATAATGCCCCATATAATAAATACATGAAAAATTAATCCATTTGTTACCTCACAAATCCCAAGTCCTAAAATAATAGTGTCCAGAAGCACTCCACAGACACCCCCAGAAATGTGCCTTAGTGAACCACTAGATACTTCTCAATCCAGGCCACTTGACAACCAAGACTAAGCAAACTGGAGCTGAAGAGATGGCTCCAAGGTAAAGAGCAGGTACTGCTTCTACAGAGGACCCAAGTTCTATTCCTAGCACCCACACAGGGTGATGTACAACTGGAGCTGAAGAGATGGCTCCAAGGTAAAGAGCAGGTACTGCTTCTACAGAGGACCCAAGTTCCGTTCCCAGCACCCACACAGGGTGATGTACAACTGCCTGTAACTTCTGCTCCAGGGGATCTGACACCCTGTTTTGGACCTTTTTACACCCGCACTCAAACATACACAGACATGCACTGAGACGCATACATTACACATAACTTGAAAACAGAAGATATTAGTCATCCTACCCAGCATTCTTAATCCAAAATCTGAAGTTGAAAATGCTCCAAAGAAGTTTAATACCAATGTGCTACCACAAGTAGAACATTACAAAAACACTTCACTTCATATGGGTCTAGTCAAATTGAGAACACACTCAAATATTGTATGGGATCACTTTCAACCACTAAAGAAGGGTGTGTCTGTAAAGCACCGTGAATGTTGTTCTCACACTTGGGTCCCCTCCCAAAGTATTTTGTTATATGCATGCAAATATCCCAAAATCAAAGAATAATACCCAGACACATGAAGATCCATGAAGGTCTGAGAGCCAGTCCCAAATTCATCTGGGCCCCATGTGGTCACGCTGGGACAGATTCCATCTCATCCTCTTCAGGTGCAGTGGACCTTCATTGAGGGGATACACAGAAGCAGCATATCCAGCAGCCAGTGCCCCAGTGCATGGAAAAGTCTGGGCCAGAGCTAGAGAGAAGGGCAAAGTCTGTTTTGTGAATTGTGTTGAGCACTTCATTGCTATAAGCCATTCATCTCCAATCAACTAGGACAGACCCAGATGATCATACCCACCTTCTCAGAGAGCCTTTCTGACTGACCACAGCATTACATTGTTGGGAACGTAGTTCAAGAAATGGAAAGCTGCTGGTCCAAGACTTGTCCAAACATCTTTTCTTGCAAGTGGTTATTGCAATGAGCCATTGGTCTGGCTTCTGCTACACTACCAGTTCTAGATCTTCACCAAACTCTTCTCATATATCCTGTTGTTGCCCTGTGTCGTAGAGATCCTGAAGCTTTGGATCTGCAAGACAAACCCTTTCAGGCCCCTTTAGGCACACTAGCAGTTCATAGATGGGGTAGATGTTGGGGTCGGCCAACTCAAAGCCCTGGATCTGGGCCTGGGTGGTAGCTAATCAAGTCAACCCTCTGTCTCTCCTACACCCACCCCACCAGAGCCAGCTTTCTTGTTTTGCCTGGGTGAGAGGCAAAGCCAGCTCTGAGAAGCCCTTGGATATCAACATTGTCCCAGGCAGCAGCCCAGACCAAGGCCCTCTGCATGGCCTTTGGTGGTAGGATGGACCTCAGACCCTTGATGCTGCATGGCCACAGACCCAGCCATGACCCCTGGTGGCACTGCAGGCTGCTCACACCTGAGTTTTCCTCACCACCCTCACATCTCCAGTTCCGCCTCTCATCAGAGAGCACACACTATTAGCTTCTTTTTCTCCTCCTAACTCTCCATCATATACTCACACATGACCTCTGACCTCTATCTTCCACCTATCAGCACACCTGGCAGCAGGCAGGCCTCTGGATCGAAGACCAGTTTTTATACATGGTTGTGTTTCTAAAGCTAACCACGTAAAACTAATCGACAGATAAATAAAACTATGAGGTGCATATGACTGTATATGGGGCTATGCTTTCTCTCGGTCCCTTAAATGCTTTATATAATTTGTTGGTAAAACCACATAGATAAATATCTGATTTTTTTTAATGGAGATCTTTGTGTCAGAAAAGGTAATAGTGGGGAAATACCCTGATACTAACTGCAGAGCTGAAGTAAATTCTATGGAGCGTTCATGCACTCCAGCTTTCTAGACTGTCTCTCTCCTCTATATGATGCATGTTTTCTCTCAGATATGGAATCTAGACTTCACTATACATATGCATGTACACATATATGATACCACATGCACATGGCATGAAAAGAGAAGGCTGACTTTTGGAAAGAGACCAATAGGGAGAAGGGTAGGAGAGCAGAGTGACGGGCCATGAGTAAGGTTCAGCAGTATGAACGCAAAGGTCAGAATAACACCTATGAGTCTGTATGAGAGGATTAAGGTGGAGGCAAAAATCCCTGGGCTTAAACACTGGTTTTCGTGATAATGAAGGACAATTTGTTTCTCTGTGTCTTTGTATCCTCACTTACAAGATAAGGGTGGCAAGTGTAAGACCACCATTGAACTATTTATTTTCTTTGTGTATAGGTACATGTGAGTACAGGTATATATGTGTGTACAGGTGCATATATGTGTATGTGTGCACATGTGTGTTTGTACGTTCATGTGTATGTACAGGTGCATATGTGTATGCATATGCATTGTGTGTACAAGTATGCCATGCGCCTCTTGCCCAGCAAGAAGGACACGACCCCCGAGCTCTTCCTTAAACAGTTTATTCAGGAAACCTTGAATGAACTTCTTCTGACTATTCTGACCTAACTCTCTCTAACTAACTCTGACTCCCTTACTCTGACTAACTAACTGACCCTGACTAACTCTGACCTAACTCTAACTAACTCACCCTGACTCCCTCACCCTGACTCCCTGGCCCTCACTAACTGCCCCTGACTAACTGACTCTCACTAATAGAACACGGAGAAAGCCAGCCCATAGGCTAAATAGTTCTAGGCCAACCAATCCCAGTAAGCCATGTGGTGACAGCAGATAGGTCCACATAAGCAAGCCAGATCATCAGCCTTAGCCATTGAGGACTTGTATCCCTGAGAGCACTCACTATTGGGCTAGTGGAAGGCGGAAGCCAGCACCCTCTTAAAGGCACAGCATTGTGCAGCTCTCCACACAAGTGCATGTGTGTGCAGGTGCATGTGTGTGTGCAGGTGCATGTGTATATGTAGTTGCATATGTGCGCATATACATTGTGTGTGCAGGTGCATGTGTGTGCAAGTGAATGTATGTGTACTAGTGCATGTGTGTGTGCAGGTACATGTATGGGTATGGGTGCACATTTGTGTGTGTGCACATGCATGTGTGTGCAGGTGCATATTAGTGTGTATATGCATTGTGTGTGCAGGCCCATATGTATATGCAGGTACATGTATGCGCAGGTGCATATATATGTGCAGGTATGTGTGCATGTAGGTCCATGTATATATGCAGGTATATGGGTATACAAGTGCATGTGTGTGTGAAGGTGCATGTATGTGTACATGTGTGTGTACAGGTGCATGTGTGCAGACCCATGTGTATGTGCAGGTATATGTATATACAGGTCCACATGTATGTGCAGGTCTATGTGTGTGCAGGTGTACATGTGTGTCCAGGTGTATGTGTGTGTACAAGTGCATGTGTGTGCAGGTATATGTGTGTGTGTGTAGGTATGTGTGCAGGTATATGTCTGTTAGTGGAAGCCAGAAGACAACTTAAGATTTTTTATGTATATGAGTGTTTGAATGCATATATATATGTAAACTAAATGCCTGCTTGATACCTGCAAAGGCCGTACATAAGATCATGTCAAATGCCCTAGAACTGAAGTCACACAACTGTGGGCCATGATGTAGGCGCTGGGAACCAAACCTGGGTGCTCTGCAAAAGCAGCCAATGCTCTTAACCAGTGAGCCATCTCTTCTGCACCCACTTTATTTTCTGAGACAACACCTGTCACTGGCCTGGAGCTTGTCAAGTAGACAAGGCTGGCTAGCCAGTAAGCTACAGGTATCCACCAGTCTCCACCATCCCAGTCAGCGACTGCCAGTGTGTGCCAGCACCTGTGTGTGCCAGCACCTGTGTGTGCCAGCACCAGTGTGCGCCAGCACCTGTGTGCGCCAGCACCTGTGTGCGCCAGCACCTGTGTGTGCCAGCACCTGTGTGCGCCAGCACCTGTGTGCGCCAGCACCTGTGTGCGCCAGCACCTGTGTGTGCCAGCACCTGTGTGTGCCAGCACCTCTGGCTTTTTTATCTGGGTCCTGGAGAGGGAACTAGGATTCCTTGGGCCATCTTCCCAGCCACACATCACATAGTATGAGCTACCATGCCTGACATGTACTTGCTTCTGCTTTAAGCCAGAACTCCTAAATGCTCATGCAAACACTGCAGCATCTTGTAGTTCCCAAGCTAAACCCTAGTCCTACGGTGCCGTGCCCTAGGAGGCAGCTCAAAGCAGTGAAGGGAAACCTCGCAACACATCACCTAAGTTAGACTCAATTCTTCAGTCCTTTTAGTAACAAGGATTCTACTGATTCTAAGAAAACTTTCTACAAAAAAAGGGCTTTTCCCTCTAAAAATGCATTGCCACATATCAACTGCAGCTGGAACTCATGTCAGCTAAAGAATATTCCACCCTACATAAACACAGTTTATAAAAAATTAAAAGAAACAATGAGATTCCATATGGAGAATGATGACAATGAAAATGTGTCCGTGAATGATACCAGAGATCTGTGCACAGCTGTGCTGTGTAACTGCTTTTCTCTCTGCCCAGAATTATGAACAACACCAGGGGAAGATAGCAAGACGATTCTTTTTGACTTTTGAAACGCTCAGGGAAAACCTGCTACAGGAGCCATTCAGTTGGCAAACGAGATAACTGTCTTATGTCAGGTTCAAGATCAGTGTAGGAGCTGCGAGAGCTAGAAAGTTCCATATCTCAGAATACAGAGACTCTCGCACATCAAGAATGTGGTGGTTGGAGCTGTGTGGCTATCTATGTGTCTTGTATGCCTGGGGCTATGGATTTAATCCCCAGTGTTGAGACAGAAAAAGTGGTTATTACACCCAGAAAAGAAGTAAGTCATACTCAAAAGAAACCCATGAAAATTACCCATAAATGTGTCTCCCAATCCTGCAATTGAACCCAATCCTTAGTGCTGGATCATTTTCAACCATTTAACCCTTAGAGGGTTGCCAACGGGCCACCAGAGGTATGTCTGTCTCCATCTCCCTTTCACTGAGATTCTGGGATTCCACCATCCTTAGCTTTTAATAAATAAATAAATAACAACAACAACAACAATAATAATAATAGACTCTTGGGATTAATTCAGATCCTTATGCTTGCACAGCAAACATTTAACCAACTGAGCTCTCTCCCTAGCCCAGAGTATTTTATTTTTAATATTCACTTATCATAATCCTGAAGAGTCTCAGAATTCAGTAAGCCTGGGTAAAGTGGAGACCTATTTATCTTTTCAAAGCTCTCCAAATGGAAAATGCTACCTCAGATAAATTAGGATATATTCCTACAGCTAATGGTGGGGGGTGCTTAGAAAGCAACCATCAGACAAGCACAGCGAAGAACAGTCACTATGTATGCTAATGCTGTCCTCATATATCTGTCCTCATATATCTGTGCACCAACATTTAACAGTGAAGAAGACTGGGTTTACTTGCTACTTAGAGGAGGGTTACCGCCAACAGAGGAAAGGAGAGAGAGGGCAGCACAGTAGATATCAAGAACACCTGTCCCTTTGGCAGCACAGGAGAGACGGCTCAGCAGTTAGGAGTACTCGCTACTCTTCAGAAGAACTGGGTTCAAATCCCAGCACCTACATGATGGCTCGCAACCATATGTAATTCCAGTTCCATGGAATATGACGCCCTTTTCTGGCCTCCACAGGCACCAGGCACACACATGGTACACAGACATGTATGCCGGCAAACCTGTATATGCATAAAAATAATAAAATCGTTTTTAATTTAGTCTCTTCTGCCAGTCTCAGAAGAGACTCTCATAGAAAGCTCTGTGACAGGGGTAGAAGGATGGTAGCATGGTTTCTTGCTATATACGCGTGAGGACCTGAGTTTGTGGTTGCCTGCACAAGATCAAGCTAGTCAACACAGCAGCAGAGAGTTGGAACGGGCTCATGAGCTCAAACCCTGAGAAACTACTAACAATTAATGACTTTTGGGAGAGGCAGGGTCAGTCTTCCTTAAGGGTGTGCCTTCTGGTGGGTCAACCACACTCCAGAGGCTGGCCCTTACCCATAAGTATAGACATAGCATTAACCAGACTCAGTAGGTTATCAAGTGAGAGAGAGACAGAGAGACAGAGAGACAGAGAGAGACAGAGACAGAGAACATAGGAGAGAGTGAGAGTGGATCTGGGAGGAGTTGGGGGAAGAAAGAGTTAATAGGATCAAAAAACATTGTATGAAATTCTCAAAACAATACTATAAATTCTGTATGTTTTAAAAATACTGAGCATTAATGATTTGAAATCTAGCCCATCTGGCAAGTTTATGGGAAATGGGGTATGGAGAGATGATGAATTGTAGAATTCCATTTGCCATGAGTTTGAGAAAGTTGTCATTAATGTCCCCTTCCATTGAAGACTGTCAGCTTCAACGGATCAAGAATTATTCAGGTTTTATTATTGAGAATTATGCCAAAAACATTAACAAGTTTTGGGCCTTCTGCAAGGGAGTCTTCAGAGGGGATTCATTGAGGTGGGAAGACCCCTCGTGTGCTGCCCTGTGCGTGAGCAGCACCCTTGCCTGGGGTGAGGTCCAAGAATGAGTTAAAAGTAGGAAGAGGATGGTATCCCTGGATTCATCTTTGTCTGCTTCCTGACTGTAGATACAAAGGTCCAGCTGCCTCAAGCTCTTATCAGCATGCCCTTCCCACAGAATAAGCTCTTCCCCCACTTAAGTTGCTTATGGTCAGGTCTTCTGTCTCAGCAACAAATAAAAATAGATATAGTTTTGCATTTGCAGAGAGCTGGAGAGAGCTTTAGGATGAGAAAGTGTGGTGAATAAAAATGTCTTAGAAATGGAAGAAAACTGAGGGGGGGCGGACAGCTCAGTGGATAGAGCACTTTCCCACAGTCATGAGGATGAGGATTTGGGTCCGGTCTTAGTCAGGGTTTCTATTCCTGCACAAACATCATGACCAAGAAGCAAGTTGGAGAGGAAAGGGTTTATTTGGCTTACACTTCCATACAGCTGTGCATCACCAAGGAAGTCAGGACTGGAACTCAAGCAGGTCAGGAAGCAGGAGCTGATGCAGAGGCCAAGGAGGGATGTTCTTTACTGGCTTGCTTCTCCTGGCTTGCTCAGCCTGCTCTCTTATAGAACCCAAGACTGCCAGCCCAGAGATGGTCCCACCCACAAGGGGCCCTTGATCACTAATTGAGAAAATGCCTCACAGCTAGATCTCATGGAGGCATTTCCCCAACTGAAGCTCCTTTCTCTATGATAACCCAGCTGTGTCAAGTTGACACAAAAACTAGCCAGTACAACTGACCCCTTGTCAACTTGACACACAAATACATCACTAGTAAGCCTCAACCCTTAGTTCTTACTCATCCCCAAGATCTTAAATAACTTAAAAGTCCCACAGTCTTTACATACTAAAAGTTCAATCCTTTTAAAATATAAAATTCAAAGTACTTTAAAATTCAAAGTCTCTTAACTGTGGACTTCATTTAAAAACTTCCTTCAAGATGGAAAAATATTGGGGCACAGTCACAATCAAAAGCAAAAATCAATCTCCAACCTTCCAATGTCTGGGATCCAACCCACGATCTTCTGGGCTCCTCCAAGGGCTTAGTTCACTTCTCCAGCCATGCCCTTTGTAGCACGCATGTTGTCCTCTAGGCTCCAGATGCCTGTACTCCATTGCTGCTGCTGTTCTTGGTGGTCATCTCATGGTACTGGCATCTCCAAAATGCTTCTGTAACTAGGCTTCAACACTAGCCTCTCATAGGCTCTCTTCATGGTGCTGAGCCTCAACTCCTTTGCATGACCCCTTCAGTCCTGGGCCATCAATTGCAACTGAGGCTGCACCTTCACCAATGGCCTTCCATGGCCTCTCACAGTGCTTCCATGGCCTCAGCTGCTCTGCATGTCTCCTTTATGCCTCTAAAACCATTACCACCTAGGTAACTCTTACACATTACCAAGTCCAGTCACAGAACAAGGTACAACCATGGCTATCTCTGGAACACAGCCTCCTTGTGCTTTCAGAAAACATTTCCCAGAAGATGTCACCTCAATGATGCTGGTCTCTTCTTAATCACTGCTAATTTCTTAGCTCTAGCTAACCAGCATCAATAGTCCCAGTAATGCCAAGTTTTTGCTTTAGTAGTTCTGGCATCTTGTTAATCACAGCTGATTCTTCAGCCCCAGCTAACCAGAACCACAGAATCTTCACAAAGTAACAATGGCCCTGAAAAGAGTCTTTAATTTTCCCTCTGAAATTTCACAAACCAGGCCTCCATCTTCTGCACTGTTCTCAACATTATCTTCCAAGCTCCTACACAACATCCCACAGAGCTCTTAACACAGAATGGATCTTCTGGCCCAAAGTTCCAAAGTCCTTCCATAGTCCTCCCCAAAACATGGTCAGGTTGTCACAGGTATACCCCACTCCTGGTACCAATTTGTCTTAGTCAGGGTTTCTATTCCTGCACAAACATCATGACCAAGAAGCAAGTTGGAGAGGAAAGGGTTTATTTGGCTTACACTTCCATACAGCTGTGCATCACCAAGGAAGTCAGGACTGAAACTCAAGCAGGTCAGGAAGCAGGAGCTGATGCAGAGGCCAAGGAGGGATGTTCTTTACTGGCTTGCTTCTCCTGGCTTGCTCAGCCTGCTCTCTTATAGAACCCAAGACTGCCAGCCCAGAGATGGTCCCACCCACAAGGGGCCCTTGATCACTAATTGAGAAAATGCCTCACAGCTAGATCTCATGGAGGCATTTCCCCAACTGAAGCTCCTTTCTCTGTGATAACCCAGCTGTGTCAAGTTGACACAAAAACTAGCCAGTACAGGTCCCCAGAACCCACATAAGGCTGAGCAGAAACTGCAACTGCCTATACTCCAGGTATTCCGGAAGCATAGACAAGTGATCTCAGGACAGTGTGGTTAGCTAGACTATCTGGAATTGGAGAGTAGTAGGCTGAGTGAGATACTATCTCAATAAATCAAAAAGAGGGGAGCAATCAAGGAAGACACCCATATCAACCTCAGGCCTCCACACATAGGTGCGCACATGTGCATACACAGACTCATGTGGCCACACACATGCAAATACACATGTGTGTATATCTATCACACATGTCTATGCATGCCAAAGTTAAGGAAAGCCAAAAGTAGTACTGAGAATGAATTAGGGTTCAGCCACCAGACAAAGGAGCCCATGACAGTGTGGACAGACATGGACACCAGCCAAAGGAGCCATGACAGACATGGACAGACATGGACACCAGCCAAGGAGCCCATGACAGACATGAACAGACATGGACACCAGCCAAAGGAGCCATGACAGACATGGACAGACATGGACACCAGCCAAAGGAGCCATGACAGACATGGACAGACATGGACACCAGCCAAAGGAGCCATGACAGACATGGACAGACATGGACACCAGCCAAAAAGGAGCCCATGACAGACATGGACAGACATGGACACTAGAAAAAGGAGCCAGACACCATGATCATGAAGGTATAACTAGATGGGACCTGTGAATCAACACTCAGGAAGGTGATGGTAGGTAGATATCTGAGCTGAAATAAGAGAGTCCGTAAATTCTACCCGTGATGTTTTGCTGGACAGGAGAGATGAAAGAGGAAGGGAGAGACAGAGATAGAGGGAGAGATGAAGGAAGAGGAAACATGGTCTAGAGTTTATAAACTTCAGCTAAGACATATGGCATCTGCTCCTTCCCGATTTTTAAGTGATTCCCGAGTTCATAAATCTGTGTACTTCCAGGCTGTCAGCGAACGCCATGATGTTAAGCCACAGAACCGTATGTCGCAATTCAGCACCAAATGTTTGTCTTCCAAGTTTTGCTTCCTTAGATCTTGGCAGCTCTCCACTCGCTGCTCATTTTATAACATTTTATACGATGTGATAGCTGTCCATAGGGATGAAGCGCAGACTCAGCCGCACCAGGCTCATTCGCTCCCTCTGAAACTCACAAGCCATGTCGGGAGCTTATATTCCCTCCATCAACAATCCCTTCAAAGCCCTATGCCATCATTTCTAACAAGACACAATACTGTCATTTACAGTATTGTGGCACTCTGAAGCCACCCAGGGATGGAGAGATGGCTCAGTGGTTTTAAAAGCACAGAATGTTCATGCCAAGGACCTGAGTTCAGTTCCCAATACCCACATCAGGGAGCTCACAGCCAGTGGCCTTTAACTGCAGCTCCAGGGGCTCCAATTCCCTCTTCTGGCCTTCTCAGATGCTACACGTACATACAAACCCACACAGACCACACAGCCACACAATTAAAAATAAAACCAAATCAGCTTTTAAAAAGAACCTCACAGTTGAGTTAGAAAACAATTGTAGAAATGAATCTCATAAAGTTTTAATAAACTTTATGATTTCGCGTTAGGTCTCATTCATAGCTATTGCTGGCAAGACGTACCCCACAGTTGGATACACCTCGAACAACTCTTAATCTTTCTAGTTCATCATTATTTTAAAATCTTTATTTCATATGCACACATTTGGCCTCAATAATTGACAATTTAATAGCTACTTTAACAAACTGAAGTGCGTGGGCCTACAACAATTGAACTTGAATATCTTAATTCACAAATGGCCATACATCTAAAATTTAAATAATTATGTGTATTGTATGTTAGAAAAAAAAATTTTAAAGACAGGATCATCTTAGCCTCCAACTTCCTAGGTAGTCAGGAATGATTTGAACTTCTGCTCACCCTGCCTCTGTCTCCGGAGTACTGGGATCACAGGTGTGTGCTACTATGCCCGGTTTCTCAGCATGTTTTTCCCTTACACTGAGTTAGTGATATGAGCTCAGATGTTTACAATGACTTGAAGAAATTTGCCTAAATCCATGAACTTGAAGTTCAGCCATGCTCAAGCTGACAGAGAAACCTAGTCATGGCTGTTTCTCACCTTCAAGTACACAAACATCCCTTCTAAGTAGAAAACTAGCAACTGGGTGTAGCCACTTCCAGATAGAAGACTAAAAAACTATAAGCTTGATGGGGAAGTTTCTGATTCTCTAGCCAGGGAGGGAGGGGGAGATTCTGTAGCATGTTCAGAACCAAGGTTCAGGAAGCACATGGAGGGTGTCATCTCCTGCGGTGGTGCTAAGGCTCCTCCCTGCGACCCGTCTGTGGCTCACGTCGGATCCTGACATGTTTGAACAAGGCCAGGAGTGAGAAGGAGAACTTCTTCAACACAGAGAAGGCTGGGTGGCCACCTCCATGAGTATCTAATACATCTCTGTGAGTGCAGATCTAAGCAGCTGACGGTCCTTAGAGTGCAGACCTCAGCCACTATGATGGCAGATACTGACTGCCAAGTTGACAGGAGCTAGAACCACTTAGAAGGCACACCTCTGGAGACGCCTGTCAGGGAATTTTTAGATTTCGTAAACAGGAGAGGGAAGACCCACCCTAAATATAAATATAGGCTGCACTGTTCTGTGGGATAGCATTTCAGACTGAATAAAAAGGAGATACCAAGAGCCAACAGGGATGGCTCAATGGTTAAGAGTGTGTATGCTCATGCAAAGGACCAGAATTCAGTTCTCTCACATCAAGGAGCACACAACTACTTGTAACTTCAGCCTTAGCGGATCCAGTATCCACTTCTTCCACTAGAACCTGTACTCACATGCACAGACCTAAATACAGGCACACACACACACACACACACACACACACACACACATACACACACACACATAAAGATTTTTTTAAATAACATTTTAAGGGCTATCTCTTAGTTAGGGTTACTATTGCTATGATAAAACACCAAAGCAACTTTGGAAAGAAAGAGTTATTTGGCTTACACTTCTGCATCACAGTCCATCACTGAAGGATGAACTCAAGCAGGGCAGGAACCTGGAGCCCAGAGCCTACGCAGAGGCCGTGGAGGGGAGCCTGCCCCTCATGGCTTCCTTATAGAAACCAGGACCCCCTGCCAAGGGATGCCACAGCCCATCATGGTCCTCACTAATTAAGAAAATGCCTGTCTGCAACCCAATCTTATGGGAGAATTTTTTTTCCACATCCTTTCTTCTATTCCTAGTCTCTCTTCAACACCTCCCCTCTGCACACATCCAATCCACTCTTCCTTCTTTTCTCTTCAGAAAAGGGTAGGTCTCCTCCAAGGGATATCAACCAAAACTGGCATATCAAGTTTCAGCAAGATTAGGTACCTCCCCTCCTGTTAAGGCGGGGCAAGGCAACCCAGTAGGAGGAAAGGGGTCACAGCAAGCAAAAGGGTCAAAGGCAGGCCCTGCTCCCACTGTTAGGAAGCCCCCAAGAAGACCAAGCTACATGACTGTATCATGTGTGCAGAGGGTCTAGGTCAGTCCCATGCAGGCTCCCCCACCCCACTCCACCCCCGTTGTCAGTTCCCTCTCTGTGGGCCCCTAGGAGTCCAGGTTAGTTGATTCTGTAGGTTTTCTTGTGGTGTTCTTGCTTTCTCTTTGTCTTCTTCAGGATTCCTAGAGCTCTGCCTAATGTTTGGCCGTGGGCCTCTGCATCTGTTTCCATCAGTTGCTGGATAAAGTCTCTCTGATGACAACAGGGGTAGGCGCTAATCTATGAGTATAGCAGAATATCACTGGGGATCATTTTATTAGAGAGGGGGGGTGTAAGGGAGCGTTTCTACATACAACCTTGCTCTGAAATAATGACACAGAGACCTTTATATTTATTATAAGCTTCGGGGCACTATAGCTGAGTAGATACTGACAATACTGGCCTGGTGTACTTCCCATCCCATCCTACACAGCACTTTACCTGACATCCTTGTCTCTGGCTCCAGCATCTCCTTCTTCATGCATGTCCTCACCTGAGACCCTCTCTCCTGTCTGGTCGGGAGAGTCCCACCTTATCCCCTCCTGTCTAGCTTTAGGCTCATCAGCTCTTAATTTAACCAATCAGGTGGTCATGCTTTACAAAATACTGAGTCACACCAAGGTCTGGACTGCAACCAGTTCTCTGGGTAGAGAAATCAGCATATGAATACACAGTGCACAAAAACATTCCCCAACAATTCACATTTGGTTCTATCCTAGGTCTCTGGGTTATCCAGCCTCTGGGTCTTGGCCCTCCAGGCAGTGTCAGGAGTGGGCTCCCTCTTCTAGTCTCCAGATGGACCAGTCCCTGATTGGCCACTCCCACAATTTCTGTGCCAACTTTACCCCAGGCATCTCGTAGGCAGGACAAAGTGTAAGTCGATGGTTACGTGCCCAGATTGGTGTCCTGATCCCTCTTTCCTGGATACAAGAGATGGCTGGTTCAAGCTCTGTATCCCCCATTGCTAGGAGTCTTAGCTAGGGTTACCCCTATAGATTCCTGGGAGTTTCCATTGCACTTGGTTTCTAGCTTGCCCTGAGATGCCCCTCCCCCAATTCTGGATGTCTCTCCCAGTACTCTCTCCCTCCATCCTCCCCACACCTGCTCCCTCCTGTCCCCCCCCCTCGAATCCACACCTGTGATATCTATTCTATTTCCCCTTCCCAGGAAAATCCATGTCCCCTCCCCCAACCCCTTGAGCCCTGCTTGTTCCTTAGCTTCTCTGGGCCTGTGGATTATAGCATGGATATCCTTTAATTTACAGCTAATAGCCACTTGTGAGTACATACCATGTTTGTCTTTCAGCTGAAAACAGGGGAAAGAGAATGTAGTGTGTTTATACAATGGATTATTACTCAGCTGTCAAAAAAAAAAATGACATCATGAAATTGGCACACAAATGGATGGAACTAGAGAAAGCAATCATCCTAAGAGAGTCAACCCAGACCCAGATCGACAAACGTGGTATGGTGGCATTTTCTCAATGGTGCTTCCCTCTCAGATGATTTTATCTTGTGTCAAACTGACATAAAAACTGCTCCCCAACCCCAGCTCCCGGCATGCTCCCAGAGTCCATGTTGATGTGAGTAGCCTGTGTTGACACTTGAGGCTATGATGACATCTGTGGTCCCTGCTGCCACTGAAGGCCATGATGTCTGGGTCTGTGGTCCTACTGCAGTGAGAAGCTGTATTGATGGCTGAAGCCGGTGCTACCACCCAAGACCATGTGTATGTCCATGGTCTGTGCTGCTGCCTAAATCCATGTTGGTATCTGTCTTAGTTAGGGTTGTACTGCCTTGAACAGACACCATGACCGAGGGAACTCTTATAAGGACAACATTTAATTAGGCTGGATTACAGATTCAGGGGTTTAGTCCATCATCATCATCAAGTCAGAAGCATGGCAGCATCCAGGCAGGCATGGTGCAGGAGGAGCTGAGAGTTCTAAATCTTCATCTGAAGGCAGCTGGTGGAAGACTGACTTCCAGGCAGCTAGGGTGAGGGTCTTAAAGCCCACACCCACAGTGACACACCTCCAACAAGACCACACCTCCAAATACTGCTACTCCCTGGGTCAAATATATTCAAACCATGACAATGTCCATGGGCCATGCCACCACCAGGGCCTTGTTGATGTGAGTGGCCTGCACTGCCACCTGAGGCCATGGTGATGCCACTGGCCTGTGTTGCCTTCAAGGGCTGTAATAGTGTCATAGCCCACGCAATGGCAGAGGACCAGGTGGATGCCCTTGGTCTGTACTACCAGCAGAGACAGTTCTGAGATCCATGACGCACGCAGACACCAGAGACCATGTGCATGTCCACAATCTGTGCTATTCCAGAAACCATGTGCAAATCCATGCTCCATGCTCTCACTGACTACAAAGGGCAAGGCAGCTTCTTTTTAGTGATATCGATGACTGCAGACTCACAGTTGCAAAAGAGAAACCACCTTCAAAGTGTGAGACAGGCTCTCCCCACCCCCCACCCTGCTACCAGATGTTTATGTTTATGTCTTAGACAGGTTCCTATTCCTTCACAAAACCTGACCAAGAAGCAAGTTGGGGAGGAAAGGGTTTATTCAGCTTACATTTCCACATTGCTGTTCATCACCAAAGGAAGTCAGGACAGGAACTCACACAGGGCAGGAACTTGGAGGTAGGAGCTGATGCAGAGGCCATGGAGGATGCTGCTTACTGGCTTGCTTCCCCTGGCTTGCTCAGCCTGCTTTCTTATAGAACCCAGGACCACCAGCCCAGGGATCACACCACCGACAATGGGCTGGACCCTCCTGCCTTGATCACTAATTGAGAAAATGCCTTACAGCTGGATCTCATGGTGGCATTTCCTCAAGGGAGGCTCCTAGCTCTGTAATAACTCCAGCTGTGTCAAGTTGACACACAAAACCAGCCAGTACACACCCCAATGAGAAAAGTAGCCAACACAGCAACTGTGCAGAGCCTCTTGGCCATCCCCCCATGTAAAGATCTTTTTCAGTTTTCTTGAACCAATTAAATCTGATATGCTAACAGAACCCCCAATTTAAAATACATATGCTTTTAGAAATCCATTTTCAAAACATCATAGCATTATACTGAAAACTCGTCTTTACCTTCCACTGTGGTTCCAGAGAACATGGGGCAAGCCTGGATGGTGGTGTGGGGGTCCTCAGCCAAGCAAAGGGTTAGTGAGACCCGTGGCTTAGGGGGCAATGGAGTCTTCCTTTCCACGGCACTCTGCAGTCGTCAGTTCACTACTTCACGTCATCCCCTGCCTCCTCGAGATGTAGCACAGTCTTTAAAATCTGGGACCACTGGGCAAGGTGCGGTGGCACACTCCTTCATCCCAGACGATGGGGAGGGGAAGCAAGAGGATTAAATGAGTTCCAGGCCATCCTTGGCTACATAGGGAGGTCTATCTAAGCCAACATGGATTATGTGAGACCCTTGCCTGTAAAAACCAAAATGTCAAAAGAATTTAGATTTCAGGTGACTTGTGTACAGCAGAGCTGGGGGTGGGTGCATAGGGGACAATAGACATGAAGGTCCGAGTAGATCTTAAAACCTGAGTGCAGGCTCTGAATGGTCCTCCATCTTTCTCCATTCATCATCTTCTGGCTTCTCATCAACATCAACACTGGCTTCTCCTTGCTTTCCTTTATAGGGAGTCTTCTTTAAAGCTTTGTAAGGATTTGTTTCTAATTTTATGTGTTTGAGGGTTTGCCTGCGTATATGCCTGCTGATTGCATGCATGCTGTGTCCTTGGGAACCAGAAGAGGACATTGGATGCCCTAGAACCAGAGTTATAGAGATCTATGAGCTACTATGTGGGTGCTGGTAACAGAACCCAGGTCCATTGCAGGAGCAACCAGTGCTCCTAACCATTGAACCATTTCTCCAGTCCCTGGTTTTCTTTTGAGAGCAAAATGGCTGCATGCTATAACACTGTGTAGTCACTAGCACACTAACAAAAGTATTGGTGGCACTGCCTAACAATGTATATTGAAGGTAAGGACATGAATCCCAATTATAAACCCCAAAACATATTCTACACACACACACACACACACACGTGCTTGCACACATACACACACACAGCTAAAGTAAAAATTCCTACAAATCTTTGAAGTCATTTTTAAAAATAAATTATGCATTGATCTATTTACACGTGGCTCTTAGGTACTCGCACACTGGTAAATGTGAACGAACTGCTAACGGTTATGTTTCCTTCCTGATCCACACTCCCACTGCGGGGGGGGGGGGATCCCCCAGTAGCATGATGCCCACAGTACAGTGCTGGGCTGTCCAATGGGCTCCTGCGGCATGCTGTGAACCCAGCAGGGCTGAAGACAAAGACAAGAGCAAGCACCATACAGCCGTACAACACTCAGCAGCCTGAGCACCACGATGGAGAGGGTGGAGAGGGAGCCCAAGTGAACGGACCAGGGGTGTTTTCCTCCGCCTCACAGTCGCTTCAGGGGAACTGATTGCTAATTTACATATATCATCTATCTCAAATCCTACTCCAAGGGAGACGTGGGGGAAAACTCCTCTAGCAGGAAATGGGAGGCTTGGGGGGGGGACAGTCCGTTGTCTGGGCGACGTCTTAATAGCCCCCATTAGTATTATTATTGACAAAGCACTTAAGCATAAATTAACCCAGGGACTTCTCCAGCCTCCCGCAGGAGCAAGCAGGCAATAAGTGGAAATTCTATTTCATAGAAAGCTGAGGAGTTCCGAGGACATAAGAAATCAAGTTGGTAATACAACATTGAGCAGCAGTAAGCACTTGACTCTGTAGAAAAGGCCCACTCCTGCGGGAAAAGGCACGTGATTCCCACACGTGCTGTAGTCTCAATTCCCACTTAAATGCAGCTTATTTTCCACCCAGCAGGGGCTCAGAGACCCAGTTACCAGAAACAGCTAGAAGTGCCAGCCNAGGACATAAGAAATCAAGTTGGTAATACAACATTGAGCAGCAGTAAGCACTTGACTCTGTAGAAAAGGCCCACTCCTGCGGGAAAAGGCACGTGATTCCCACACGTGCTGTAGTCTCAATTCCCACTTAAATGCAGCTTATTTTCCACCCAGCAGGGGCTCAGAGACCCAGTTACCAGAAACAGCTAGAAGTGCCAGCCCTCAATCTTCTGTGGTCTCTTCCACTATCATCCTAAACGTGTGACTCGAGGGGGAGTTTCACAGAACAGACCCATTGGGGAGAAGTTACTATTTAGCATGAGTCCACAAGAACAAAGGGCTTCTCCCTTTTTTTTTCAAGACATCCTTCTGAGTTCTGAATTCCCTGAGAGAAGAGTAGCCGTTTGTTTGTTTGTTTGTTTGTTTGTTTAAGACCCATTTATCTGACCCTTTGTTTTATGTGTATGAGTACATTTCTTCAGACACACCAGAAGAGAGCAACGGATCCCGTTACAGATGGCTGTGAACCACCATGTGGTTGCTGGGAATTGAACTCAGGACCTCTGGAAGAGCAGTCAGTGCTCTTAACCTCTGAGCCATCTCTAGAGCGATCTGACCCTTTGAAGCCAAGGTAAAATGAAATTTTAGGATAAATGTATAAATCTCTCTTCAGAAGCCTCTGTTGCTCTGGCACAGGTCCACGGGCAGAGGACGTAGGGGATGGAGTGGCTTGAGTGGGCTCTATAGCGCCCCCAACAGGAAGGAACCAATGGGGTTTGAGGCGGGGACAGAAGTTCCTGTGACTCTTTAGAGCTCTAGTCTCTGCAGTCGGCTCTGGAAATCCACAAAATATGCAGTTCAAGGACACATCAATATCACATAAAATTCACCCGCCCTTACAGAGGAACACACATTATCTCTGCCCCTCTCCCACGCCCCTCCCCATGGTCAGCTTCTACAGGGCGCTCTCTCTCTCTCTCTCTCTCTCTCTCTCTCTCTCTCTCTCTCTCTCTCTCTCTCTCTCTCTCTCTCTCTCTCTCCCCCAATAGGCTACAAAAGCAGACGGACATCAGGCTATGCTACACTGGACCCTAAAGAGAGCTAGGCTTCTGGGGTTAGAAGTTAGGGACTGTGGTCTCAAGAACATGATAGAGGGCTAGAGAAGTCAGCTGCAGCACCTAAGAAAGTGCAGAGCTTTTGTGACAATGGCTGGGTCCATACACAGCCTGGGGAATTGGGTCAGCTCCCTATAGAAGAAGTGAATGGAAAAAAGGGGGGGCGCAGCGGAGGGGGGGAAGAGGCATCTTCACTTGGACCTCACAAACTTAAGCACCAGCCCCTCATCTACATCTGTGGTCCCCCTCCCCCATGCCGGCTCTAGGCTGGGAGTTCAGACCTGATTGGGGGGGGGGGTGGCTGGCCCTCCAGCTAGGCTGGCTCCTTTTGTTATGCAACTACCTCCGCCCACCTCCAAGTCTCCGCTGCCGGCGGCCCAGAGCTGTCCAGATAATCCAGGAAGAAGAGAGGGGCTCCATGTGGTCTCCAAGATGGAGCCAGGGGCCCCGGGAATGGGATGGCGGGGTGGATGGGAAGCCCTGCTATAACCTAAGACTCTAAGTATTAAACCTAGGGGCCTTGAACAAAAACACGTCTTGGCCTCCATTATTTCTCTCTCCTATACAGCTCTGGCCACCTCCTCAGGAACCCAGATAGCATAAGCCGCTGGCGGTCTTACAGAAGCCCATATACATCAACTAGAAGGGAGAACAAGGGTCCTTGTCCAATTCAGGTTCATTTCCTTCCCTCTGAGAGAGGCAAAGAAGTTGCCCTGATAGAAACAGCTTGAATTTGAATACCCTGCTAACCAGGCAAATGCATGCGTCCCTTTCATTTGACCTTAACAATGAAGAAATTAGATGTCTTTATTTTCATCTGCCATACTGAAATCTTTGACTGTAGCCAGAAGGGCTTCTCATAATCCCCTAGCTTTAGGTTAAGTAGACATTCTATTCTAGTTCCCCGCATTCTCTGCGGAGACATCCTGTTCTAGCCCCTCCCCCAGCCCCCTTCTCCAAGTCCCCTGACCACACAATCTCCAGAGCAAAAGAGCTGACGACATGGAAACCCAGTTTTAGTTAGCTAGCTCAGCACTTAGTTTACACCTGCGATGTATGTTCATTTTGATTAAATTAAATCAAATTAAGGTTGTATATATCCCTTCTTAAATGAATTTCTAAGAGAAAATATCTTTATTACCACTTTTTGCCTAATTTAGGCACCGTGAGTCATTGCTAGTCCAATTAGCTTTTTTGTATATAAAGTTTATGAAATAAACCTAAAATAGACAAAACATTATGATGTCTCTACAGAAGTCAAAGCTTCTCCCCTTCCAGGTCAGCTGCAAGAATGACAGAAGGGTCACGGGGCTTAAAAGGGTGTAACTGCTTCCTGCTGAAGAGGGTGGATTGTATTGTCTACTTTTCAGTGATTGCAGGTTAGATATCAGATTAGACCCGTGGTTTAAAGCCTGCAGATCTTCCTTGATTTCTTCATCTGAAACTTCCTGACTTCAGCCAGATCACTAAGGTTCCTTGAGGCACCCAGATTTTGATTCTGAGATATGGTGAATCTCCAAGAACAAAGAAAGGAAGGGACATTGTTCCTGCTCTATTGTACGCCCAGCTGCATTTATCAGATTAAGATGCACAGTTCATAAACTAAGGAGAAAAGACTGATACAATTTAGAACTCACATTTGCTAGGAGAGCATTTTCTCATCCATATGGATCATAACCATTTCACGTACGAACACATCATTGAAGAAAATGTCTATAGATGGTTCTGTCCATTTATCCACGTTCTCACTAAGAGTTAAAAAAAACAAACAAACATGTTGCTTTGCTATAAAACTGTATCTGAATAGAAATAGGGAAATACAGTCCTCAACGGTTTCTGAACCAAGCCCTTGGGAACTCATCTTGGGCCCCACTATTTTCCCTGAGCACAAAGGTAAGATCGCCATCTGCTGGCTAGGTGCTCTAATAGCAACCTCTCGTTGTGAAATCTCTAGTAACTTCCAAAATTTGAGTCTATACCATTTTGATAAAGACTTTGAAGATTTCAGTCACGTGACGTCCAGTTGAAATGGAAAAAGTCTCTTGTCTAAATGTTAAAAACACACAAAACATTGCTCTAAAGAGAGAAATGTATGCTCTTCACACTACTGTTGCAGGAAATAAAATGCACCATCCCACACTATAGCCAGCTACTCTCTGCCCATGGTCTCTCCACCTCTAGCCTAGCCCCAATGGTGCAGTCTTCCCACCTCTGGTTCACCTGCCTCAGAGCTGCCTGTACCTTCTCAGCCATCCACTCCTGTGGCTAGTTGTCACAAATCCCCTTAACCAAGTAAATCAAAACTCTAGAAGTTTATAATTAATCAGTCAGATTTATATATCAGTAAATTCTCAATTCACAAGATGCCCACACAGTAATTTCAGAGCCAACTGATAATGAAACAAGCTGCCCACCTAGATTATACAAGTTATCCAAATTATTCTATCCTTTTATGATATAGTCATAGCTACCTGTGGCTATTTAAAGACACACTGAATCTGGGTTGTCTTCCTCCATTTTCCTTCCTTCTCTCTCTTCCTTGTCCTCTCTCTCCCCCTCTCCTCCTTCTCCACCAAACTTTTCAGCTCCACCTTCCCTTCCACTGCCCAATCACTAGCTCTAGCCTTTATTTTACAAGGTGGGAAGCAAGCTCACAAGAAGTCACCAGTGATTCACTCCTCTCCACAGTCCCTCCTGGGAGGCAGAATTAGCATCAAAATACAAACAGCACCAGGACTATCCACAACACACTACTACAGTGAAGGTTTCAAAAGACATGCTCCTTAAGAAGCTAAGGACCATGGAGATGGTTCACTGTGTAAAATACTTGTCGGGCCACCATGATGACCTGAGCTTGAGTCTCCAGCACCTATAAAAGTCTTGGTATGGCAGAGTAGATCTGTAATCCAAGCAGTGGGGAGATAGACGCAGGAAAATGCATGGAGCTCATTGGCCAAACAGCCTAGTTCAAGAGAGCTCTAGTTTTGGAAGAAACCCTGCCTCTGATAATAAAGTAGACAGCAACTGAGAAAGAGACTCCACTGACATCACTGCCCTAGTCTTTGTCTGTGCATACACACAGGCAGATGCTGGCATATTGGGGGTGTTTATATTGTAAACGTAGTGTCAATTATCAAATTTCCTTAGTTTAACAGTTGCAACCTGAGCAGCAACTCCACCAGCAGGGATCAGTTGGTGAATAAAAAAATAAAAAAAATAAAAAAAGAAGAAAGAAAAAAAGAAAAAAAAAGGAAAGGAAAAAGAAAAAGAAAAAGAAAAAGAAAGTAAAAGAAAAAGAAAGAACTTGGATGAAAAGTCCAACCCCAGATTCAAGCATAATTCTCTGCCTTATTCAGACTCCAACCAGCAGGGTTAAGTCCAGCCTAAACCATTTCCTGTGAGACGCCACAGGAGACCTGTGACATTACTGCCACCTCAGCCATCAGGAACACTTAGATTCTCCTTACTCCCCCCAAAAAAATCCTTCAAACAAAACTCCCTTTTAAGGGCAATCTCCCTGTCTCTGGATTTGCCCAGAAAGCGTATCACAAAAAAGCAGAATTTTTTTTTTTTTTTTTTACTTTCTTAGTCAATTAAATCTGAGGCAATTCCAGGACAGCTCACTCCACTGGCAGAGTGTTGTTCGGCGTGATCCTGCGGAGGTGTGGGAGACAAGTGGAACAATCTTATACGGGGAGAGAGAATCTAGTTTCCTTTTCCCCTACTTTATTTATTAGCAGTATAAGTTTGCATGTATAAAGGTATCTATATCCTACACTCCACCTCTGGAGGTCAGAGGACAGACTTGAAGAGTGGGTCTGCTCTTCCTTCCACCTTGGGCTCTAGGGATGAACTCAGGGTGTTAGAGCTATACAGCATGTACTTTAACCACTGAGCAATCTCTTGTGCTCCTCTGCTGTTGTTTCTTGGAAGGGGCTCTCACTCTACTGTCCTGGCCCACCAAGGACTCAGTCTGTAGCCCACAGTGTCTTTGAACTCACAGCCATCCTCCTGCCTCACCCCCTCAAGTTGCTGAGATTACAGATAGGCACATCACACCCGGATGTGATATTGTTGCTATTTACGCAAAAAGCCACATAAAATCCAGTTTGTAGAGAGCGTGTACCTAGAGAAACATATTGCTCCAAAGAGATGAGTTTCAGTACTGTCAGGAAGCCAGGAAGCAGTGGCACCGCCCTTGGAGTGCTTGCTGACTCTTTGCCTAGTAAGACAATGAAAATATTATGACAGCTTGCTGAGTCTTGGCCTCAAAGGTATTATTTTCTCAGGAGATAATTCTTTGAAATTATATGGAAAAGTCAACCATTGAAATCGTAAGTCAGATAGCTGGTGTATTCTACGTGAGCTCAGGCATCGGCAGAGGCCAAGTATGTGGAGAAGAAAACAGAGCTTTCTCTCACTGGTCTTCTGCTCAAAGATGATATTGACCATTGTTGCTTATGTGTGAATGTGAGTTCAAACAAGTCATACAGTAGGTTACCCACAGTCTCCGTGTTAAAACTCTACTAATCAAGGGGTTGCTTTGACTGACATGTTTCCCCACCTCCAACACTGGTACCTTTTGCCTGAAGTTCACAATCTCAGAATCTCTGATTTTCTGTGTCTCCAGGCATGCCAAAGTACTAACGACAAGGCTGTGACACCCTACAGCCACCAGAGTGCAGAGAACCACCAATCAAGAGTTTCCACCAAGTTACTGACAACAGTCAATGTGGAAGACATGAGGCCCGGAAAGCAGGCCACTCTGTCCTGGAGACACCACAGTCATCTACCGTACAAGCACCCAGACCCAGGGCAAGTTCAGATTTGTGTTGTATCAGGTTAAAATACTGCCCACATATATTACTTCCTTTTTTTTCAGGGCACTCTGGGCACACAGGCCGTTCTAAACTTGAGGTCATTCACTTGCTGTTCTACAGATAGGAAATAGCTCCTAGGTTCTCCATTAAAAACTTTTTACACTGAGTTTAAAAACCCACAATAACGTGTTGAAGAGATATTAGCAAATGCGGTGCTATGAACAATGGGTGCCAAGATGCTGAGGTCTGCAGGAACTAACACATAACTCACACAGCTGGCACAGCCTGGCAGAGCAAGTGACAGAAAGCCTGGAGTAGGTGCTATTACAAGCTATTCTCCAAACACTGAGGGGTGCCAACAGGAGTTAAAAGAAAAGTGTGACATAACCAAACTTGCTTTTTGGTTTTTTGTTTGTTTGATTTTTTTTTTCCTCTGTATGTACACAAGTCCATGTGTGCACATGTGCGTATATATTAGCACATGTGCTAATCCAACAATGGTTAGATATATGAACAAAAAGTCCAGTAGTTGCTCATTTCCCAAGGCTGGATATCTCAGCTGGCTTTCAGTAGATGCTGGAATCCCATCCCAAAAAAACTAGGCTCTAATGCCAGTGAAGGAATAGACTTGATAGCAAGGCAGAACAAACAGGCAGAAAACAAAAGCTCCCTTCTTCCATGTCCTTATATAGGCTTCCAGCAGAAGGTATAGCCCAAATTAAAAGTTTGTCTTCCTGCCTCAAGATCCAGATGAAAGGTGTGTCCTTTAACAGCTCAGATGATCTGGACTAAAGGTCTATTTTCCTACCTCAAAGATCCAGATTAGAAGTGAATCAAATTAAGTGAAAATCCTTCACAGGTTGCCCTCCACCTTTTAGGTTTTAGATCCAGATGTAGTCAAGTTGACAACCAAGAATAGTCACCAGAGTGTGTATGAATGTGGAGCTACCACAATTTGTATGCATGTACAGGTCAGAGAGCAACCTCAGATGTGGTCCCTTGGGCAGTATCCACTGTTTTAAATATACAGTCTCTCACTGACCTGACAATCACCAAGTAAACGCAACTGGCCAGCAAGCCTCACAGATACAGCTGTTTCTACCTCCTTGGTGCTTGGGATGACAAGCTTGTGCCACATCTGGGCATCTTATTTTTCATCATGGCTTCCAGTATCAACATGGCAAGCGCTTAATGAATGAACCAGCTCCCCGGCCTCGGAGTTGCTTTTTGAATAAAACAAACTGAAGTCAATAACAATATACCTGAGACGATCTGGATGAAAAGTTCAGGACCCTAAATTGCCTTTTATCAATATCTGATGGTAGCACCATCAGAACCAGAACCTGAGGCTGGGGTGCAGCTCACTTGGTAGAGTACGTGCTTTGTGTGCACAAAGCCTTGGGTTCAAGTCCCTATACAACACAAACCAAGTCAGTGTGTATACCTGTGATCCCAATATTTAGGAGGCAGAGGCAGGCAGACCAGACCAGAAGTTCAAATTCATCCTCAGATACAAAGAAAGATCAAGGCCAATTTGGGATGCATGGGAGCCTGAGTAGTGGTTTGATGAAAGGGACCCCCATAGGCTCATGTGTTTGAATACTGGGTCTCAAGTTGATGTGACTGTTGGAGAAGTATTAGGAGGTGTGGCCTTGTTGAAGGTATCCAAAGACTCTTGCTATTTCCAGTTTGCTAGCGCTCTCTTTCTTTCTCTCTCTCTCTCTCTCTCTCTCTCTCTCTCTCTCTCTCTCTCTCTCTCTTTCTCTACCTCATGGTTGTGTCTCAAGATGTAAGCTCTCAGGTACTGCTCTACCACCATGCCTGCCTGCATGAATTCTCCTCTCTGAAACCATAAGCTGCAAATATAATGCTTCTTTCATAAGCTGCCGATTATGGTGTTTAAACACAATAATAGAAAAGTAGTTAAGACATCCTGTCTTCCGAAAATAGTTATTCTAACATGAAGTCCAGAAATTATTGTTGCAGTGTGACATAATCACATTGGGTAATTGAATAAAATACTAAAACAAACGTGTATGTGACTAATAAAATAATAGTTAAAATTAATCTATTTCATTAGGAGAGAAATCCCCAAAAGGAAATTATACATATTTTTCCCTGCCGTTCTCCTGGTTGAATGTTTCCCAGGGAGACTACCCACTGTCACAGACTGCTCACTGCCACAGACTCTATCCACTGTCACAGACTTTACCCACTGTCACAACCTGCCCACTGCCACAGAATATATTCACTGTCATAGACTCTACCCACTATCACAGACTACCCACTGTCATAGACTCTACCCACTGCCACAGACTCTACCCACTGTCACAGAGTACCCACTGTCACAGACTCTACCCACTGTCACAGACTGCTCACTGTCACAGACTACCCACTGTCAGTCATAGACTAACCACTGTCACAGACTCTACCAATTGTCTGACCTCCAACTACAAGATTGACTTTGATGGCTTGAATTTATGCTGTACATTCTAAAATATCATTTTTACCTGTCAGCAGAAAAGTCACTGAGGGTTGTCAGCTGTAATGAAAATGGCATTTGTGTAAGGCAATGTGACACATGCCAGTTTCTATACTGAACTCTTAGAATTTACCGTGTTTCAAAGCACAAGTCTGAAATTTGCTTTTTATGCACTATATGAAAGGAGGCATCCCTGAGCAGAATATAAATAAAATAGAAGCAAGCCTAAGCTTGGTAACACAACAGATTATCCTAAGACCTTGAACATCGACTGCCAGTTCAAGCCAGCAGCAACTGCCATTGCATTGAAAGCCTATTGGATGGGAAGAGCCCCACTGGACATTCTGAACTAGGATTTGACATCTAGCTTCCCCAAACCCAGTGCCCAGAATTTTTGTGCATGAAAAATTTTAATGACCTTTGCTTTCCTGTTTGAGGTTGAGATTTTTTCAGAATTAGAGACTGCAACCTAGGAAAAAAACTTGAACTTTAAGGAAGGGTATACTCTCTTGTGGACCACAGACACCATCTTGGGGAAGGGGCAGGAAAAGTAAGCTCTATCAAAAGATCTCTGAAGAGATTCTCAAGGTTATAAGAAATCTCTGCAGAGATTTGCTCTCAAGGTTATGAGATAATATGTATACGTTACTTTTCTCTTCACTGAAACAATAAACCTGGCTGGAAGCAACCTCAGGGAAGAAGGGTTTACTGACAAGCTGCCTAGGAAAGGCTATGCAAGCAAGTGAGTTTCCTGGAGAGGACCCACCATTTTGCATGGCTGTAATGGGTGTGCTCTGGAGAGGCACAGCCCTAGAGACTTCATCTCAAGATTGGTTCTGTTGATATGTCTTTCCTGTCACTATCACATAGCCTAATGATTCCTGGACATAAGCCCACCCTATTGGGCAAATTTCCTGCAGATCAACATAAAGATAAACTTTTATGAATTAATGCTGTTTAGATGAATTAATGACTTTATAGCATTCCTGATTTTACTCAAATAGTTTTAAGAAGAAAGTTTAAGAGATGGTTTTAGTAGTTTTCCCAGAAAGATGTAATAAAATTAAAATCAAGAATAGAATGTAGCCGGGCATGACGGCACACGCCTTTAATCCCAGTACTTGGGAGGCAGAGGCAGGCAGATTTCTGAGTTTGAGGCCAGTCTGGTCTACAAAGAGAGTTCCAGGATAGCCAGGAATACACAGAGAAACCCTATCTCAAAAAAAAAAAAAAAAAAAAGAATAGAATGTGTCCTTCCTTATAGAATGGTAAGTAAAGACTGCATAATAAGGAAGACAATGAACTTTCACAATTACACTAAGAAGAGAAATAGGCTTGGGACAGATTTGTGATCAAGGAAAAACATTCATTCTAGGTCAGGTCCAAGGATGAAGCCACAGGTATACACCATGATAAAGCAAAACCGTGTGAAACTGTTGCTTTGAACTTATAATGAGCTTATAGAATGAAACACTGCTTTGAACCTCCTATCAGCATCCTTCTGTGACTCCCCTTCAGTGTAACATTTTATCTATGAGGTAATTTTTTAAAGGATGGTATAAATAACCAGAGAGAAGAAATAAAGCATGGTATTTGGGGCTCAGGCCCATCTACCAAATGTATACATGTATATGCCTGTTTGTCTATATGTATGTACAGACAGATGTGTGTAGGTATATGTGCATGTATACAAATATGCATGAACACATATGGAATTGTTGAGACAGATAGTCAGGCCCAGTCAAACTGTGTGTGTGTGTGTCCTTGAATTCTTTCTTCCTTTTCTTTTCTCTGTGCTCATGAAGAGAAACTATACCTTTTTGTTTAAATTCCCTGCTTCTATCAGCAGGAATCAAATTGCCAGAAGCCAGCAGCTTTTAGCCTACAGACCAGCAAAGAGTTAAAGACAAAAGAATTGACAAGGGTAAGCAACATTTGGTCACACAATTGCTGACAGAAAAATTGACAGAGGTAAGGCTTTGTGCCGTGACCCCAATCTCTGATCAGCAGAGACTGGGAATAACGACACTCACACCAAGGTAGGTTCTTCAACAGCAATCTCAATCTTTTACTCAAGGCAGTAACAGTGCGCTCTCTCAGCAATCTGCCACAGTGAACTCCTCCCTTTACTCAGGCCATTCCATATATACCCAGCCCTCTTACATCATCTCACTCCACTCATTGCTCTCCAATCAGCATCATCACGCCCCTAGCACAAGTTGCACACGAAGGCAGGATAACAGATCATTGGCTAACACTATGGTAAGGCTATATGACGTTTCAGATCATGCGGTAGGTGCGGATGACTCAGCTTGCCGTTTTCAGAAGTTTTAGTAAACAGGATGGGGTTACGAGGTTTGGCACTAAGCTGGGCTCCATCTTAGCTCAGCGGTTATGCCCGCTTCCCACAGCTTTGGCCTCAATCATTGATTTCATACTTCTTCACTGCCTTCCTTGGTGAACTGGGTGCTGGGATAAGCCACTGGCAGTTTACTGGGGTCACAGCTTGAAAGCAGGGATGAGGGAGGACATTGTGATAGGAGAGCTTGAGAGCAGAGAAAGACATGGTGACAGAATGAGTCACATTGCATCCCAGCCAGGAAGAGGGAAAGAGCTCACTGGTGCTCAACTCTCCTCTCTCCCTTTATCCAATCAGGGACTCCAGCCCATAGGATAGCACCACACACACTCAGGGTGGTATTCCCATCTTGGGAGAGCCTCTTGAGAAAACTCTCACAGATGGACACACTCAGAGAGGTGTCACCTTTGTGATTTTAGATCTAGTCACAACAAAAATTATCATTACAGTAGCATGATGGTGCTTACTACGACGTACCATGAATTTCTCAAGTTTATAAGGACATTTGTGATTTTTTTTTTCATTCTGTTTTGCTTTTTGTTTGTTATGTTTTGTTTTGAGTCAGGGCCTCACTATATAGCTCTGGCTGCCCTGGAACTCACCCAGCTGGCCTCAAACTCACAGAGATTGACCTGCCTCTGCTTCCTGAGCACTGGGATAAAAGGCATGCACCCCCATGCCAGGCCATTTGTGATTGATCTTCATCGTCTACTTAGCTAGATAATGAAATATCTAGGGCATTAATTTGGCTTTCCATTGCTGTAAAGAGACACTATGACCAAGGCAATGTTTATAAAGGACAACATTTAATTTGGGCTATCTTACAGGTTCTAAGGTTCAGTCCACTATCATCATGGCAGGTAGCATGGCAAGATCCAGGCAGGTAAGGTGCTAGAGGAGCTGAGAGTTTTACATCTTGTTCAGAAGGCAGTTAGCAGGAGCATCTCAAAGTCCACCCCCACAGTGACACACTTCCTCCAACAAGGCCACATCTCCAAATAGTGTCACTCTCTGGGCCAAGCATATTCAAACCACCACAGTGAGATGCACCCTAAGGGTCCCTCAGGAAGGATTAACTGATGGTAAGATCTGTCTACAGTGTGGGCATCACCTTCTTAAGAACTAAGGTAATACATATAAAGACTCTGGAGGAAACCAGCCCACACCTCCATATTTCTCTATCTCTCATTCCCTTACCTCCCTTGGCCCTCCTCTGTCTCTTTTTCTCTCTCCCTCTCTCTGTCTCTGTCTGTCTGTCTGTCTCTCTCTCTCTCTCTCTTTCTCTCTCTCTCTGTGTATGTGTGTGTGTGTGTGTGTGTGTGTGTGTATCTCTCTCTCTGTGTCTGTGTGTGTGTGTGTGTGTGTGTGCCCACACGCGCATGTGCACTTGTTCTCGCCTGCTGGGATATGAGCAAACATCTGCCATATACTCCAGCTGCCTTGCACTAGCCACTGCCATGCATTCCCCACCATGATGGACAGTAACCCTTCAAACCTTGAGCCCAAATAATCCCTTCCTCCCTTTACTGGCTTCTTGTTGGGTATTTAGTTAAAGCAACAAGCAAAGCATTGAAACATGACTTACTCCTCTAACAACACTAAGATGCAGCTTGATAGTGCCCTTTTACCAATGAGACAGAGAGGTCAAGTAACTTCCACAAAGTCGCATAGTGATAACATTGAAACAGTATCTCACACTTAGAAATCCAAAGCTCAGAGACATAGTCCCTTCCTATGTGGTATTATCTGCTTATTATTCCTCCCTGGTTCTGAAAACTATCTGACTGTCTGTATTGTAGACATCTAAGTATGTGGCTGAAAGTTGGAGGAGGAAGAAGGAAGGAAATGCCTCACAAATGAATTTTGAAGTTGGAAAGATGGCTGCATGGTTAAGAGCCCATACTGCTCTTCCTCGGGTTTGAGCTTACTTCCCAGCACTCATATTGGGCAGCTAATCACCACCTGTGACTCCAACGTCAGGAGACCTGACGCCTCTTCTGACTTCCACTGCACCTGAACTCGTGTACACATACTGGTACTCAGGCACGTGTACTCACACATAATTAAAACTGGAGGTTTTGTTGTTTGTCTGTTTGTTTTTAAGAAAGATTCCTTTCTGTAGCTTAAATGGTACGTTTATTCTATGTATGTAAAACTCCTGAACTAATTGTACTCAAATACTGGCAGATACATATCCTGGCAAAGTGCACTTCCAGCTGTTCAAGCTAATTTTTTAAGACTTTTTTTTTTTTTTTTGGAGCACAAGTGCTATTTTTAGCTAGGTTTCTCATTTGCATCCCCCACGTAGATGAACAGGAGGCCATGTCTTAATAATGACCCAGCTCTAGATAATCAATCACTGGCTTCAATATAAACTTAATTTCCCCTGCTGGACATACGATTGAGACTTGCTGAATTGTACTTACAAAGCTTAGCCAAGCTTTCCTGTGCTGCCTTCAATGTCATCTATGAACTTGACCCTCAGTGACCTCGCACTCTGAGAACATATACTTTCCACAGATAGGTTCCTGCCTCTGAGAGTATGCAGAGCTGTTGCTGTCGGTCAGAGCATGCTGGTAAATGGACTCACTACAGTAAGGAAAACAGGTCACCTTTAAGAGTGGGTTTCCATGTGTTAATTCAGTTCACAGAAACTGTGTTCCTACTTTATGCAACACAGTATAAAGTCCACTGAGATGGCCCAGCAGGCAAAGCCTGATTGACCTAAGTTTGAGCCCCACAACCAGCTTCAAAGGGACTGGGGTCATCAAGAGCATTCGCCCCTCTTGCAGAAGACCTGGGTTTGGTTCCCAACACACACATGAAAACTTATAACCACCTGTAACTTCAGCTGCAGAGGATCTAACACCTTCTTCTGGCCTCCACCTTGCTAGCAAACACAAGGTGCATATAACATATGCACACAATAAATAATTCTTTAAATTAGACCATTTATATGCAGATGCTTCTAACAAATGGACAAGTTAAATATCTTCCTTTCCATCAGGGAGACTATAACACTTGTTATGATACAAGAAGGAACAAAGACTGAATATAGCTGCCCTCCAGGCATTCTTCACAGACATGGATCATCTGGCTCCAAGACCTTACAGCTCTTAACTAGGCATGGTGGCTCATACCCCAATATCCCAGCACTCAGGAAATAGAGGAACATAACACAAGGTTAAGGCCAGCCTGGGAAACGTAGCAAAAAAATCATAAGGAATTTTCAAGCCACCATTTAGAACTTGTATGTACATGGGTGTGGAGCATTCTACCTTAAGAAAACCAGGGATCAACTGAGGTCTCATTGAATAGCTAACTAGGGGGTGCTTTGAGGAGACAAGAAAAGGCAAGGACTTAACTAGTTTTCAGTTCAGAAGTCTGACTATAATCTCACCATGGTGACCTGGCATCACTGACAGTATTTATTTGATCACTAAGGCATGATAACACAATATGCTAGGGATCTAGAACTTTCCGTTTTGTCCCCGGCTTTCATAATGCTAACAAGTCATTAATCAACTCTGTGTCCCAACTATCTTTAAAATGGTTCTTACCAATTAAAGAATTATTTAAGACCAGTAAATGTGAAATGTGGAAACAGGAAGGAGATTTTTAAAAATAGTTTTCAGGACTTTGCCTGACTTTACAGTACATATTCTGTTTCTTCCATGTATCTCTGGTAAAGATCAAAATAAGAATTCATCTTCAAAACAATTTAATGATGACTTGTTGAATATTTTATTTTATTAGTCACTCAAATAACTAAGCCATGTTGAAATCATGATTATGACATATTCCCTAATATTATCACTAAAGGACACATGACAGTATTAAATATACTTAACAAATAGCCATTTTGTGGAAGTCATTATTTTACACAACCCGTCCCTTTACACAATGCCTACCATTCAATATACAAATACTTTAAATTATTTCTTCAGAAAGAGCTTTTTAAACATTTTCTTTTAACTAGTCTTCTTTGGGAAGGGATGAGGCACTGAAGCAGAACTTGGTGGTCTAGTCTAGACCTTCAGAAGACCTTGCTAGCATCAGGGATAAGCTAATTCTGTGGGAAGTGGTTGAGACTACATGACTGACAATTAAACGTGACACAGGCTCTTATTTTGAAAACTGAGAACCAGTCAAATATTTTTGACAGCCCCTGATCTTCTTTTTCAATTATATCACAAAGAAAGACCTAGTTACCTGCTCCATCTCAAAGTCCATTCACTTGATTTCCCAACAGTGATGGTTAATCTTGGTTTCCAATTTGATTACACCTAAAATCAACTGAAACCCAAGCAGTTGGTCACATCTTTGAGAGTTGTTCTTTATTGGATCTTTAAGGTGGGAAGACCTACTCTAAATCTGGGCCACACCTGGGGGCAACCCACATAAATAGACATGAAAGAAGAAAGCTTTTGCCTTTTGCTTGTTTGCTTGCCCTTGTTCTGGCTGGCAAGTTCATCTATCCTGCTGCTGAGTTGTTGCAGGGAAATATTTTAAAAGGCATCATTCCATGCTATACCCGGCTACTCTTTGCCCTGGCGACCTTGCCACCTCCATGGTTGACCCCATATAGGGTCATCCATCTCTCTCTATTCTCTTGCTGCAGAATCTGCTCACATTCCCAGCCATCTACCCACTGTGCTTAGCGGTCACAAATCCCAGTAACCCAGTAAAATCAAAACTCTAGAGGCTTGTAATTTATCAGACAGATTTATATATCAATAAAATCTCAGTTCACAAGATGCCCATACAATAATTTCAGAGCCAATTGATATGAATTGCCCACCTAGATTAGACAAGCTGCCCTGTAACTCTCTATCCCTTATGAGATATTCATGGCTACCTGTGGCTATTTAAAGCCATGCGGAATCTGGATCATCTTTCTCTTCCTCCATCTTCCCTCCTTCTCTCCTCTCTCCTCTCTCTCTCCTGTCTCTAAAAATTTCTGCCTGCCTTCCTTTCCCACTGCCCAATCACAGGCTTCTTGTTGTATTAATATTTAAATTAATTAGGGAAAAATTCTGCTATACTGAGTCACTGTCATTAGAACCCACCTCTTCAGGACTACAACTCAGACTGAAGAACAGTAACTCCCTAGGAACCCCCTCAGCCTCCAGCTCCAGATTTGGATTGCTCCAGATTTGGATTGCTGAGACATCCTGCCTCACACACCGGACCTGGACCACAGCCTGTAAGCCACTCTAATCATCTCCTTTCAGTGTGTAGATATTTCTTCTATCAGTTCTGTCACTTTGGAGTGCTCTGACTGACACACCAACATACCGTGACAAGTATTTCTGATGCCCAAGTGTAAGATGCAAAGTCAAGAAAGTTCTATAAGGGAGACAGAGCTGGAAACCATTGTTCCACAGCAAAGTGTTATTACACAACAACATGGAATAAAGAGAAAGATGGATAGGAAGGGCTGTCAATGACATGATGGAAGAAGAGGGGACAACTGAGTTGAGTAGTAAGTTTTCAGACAAGCATTCATAAACTAAGGTCTTCTAAGCATAAAGAAAATATATGAAAAATATGGTTGAAGTAGTCAAAACAACTTCAAAAATAATTACTGTTAGATGACATTTCTGGGGAAACAAAAACAAATGTCTACTCAACCCAGACAGGAAACTAACAACAGAACAAAGTAAGAATACTGTCAAAGCAGCATAAACCAATGAGGTTATTAGAGTTACTTACATGAGTATGGTCTCAAAGACAGCTATAATACCGATTATCTGTTCCACAGTGGGTGACAACTCAAAAATTGGAATCCTGAAGCTCTCTGAACAACTTGCAAGGAGTTCAACAGATGAGAAAGTATCTGTTCAACAGTGCTTATTACTTACATAACCTTGAGGATAGCCTTGTATATCTAATAAGTTTCAGGAACTTCCTGAGACTTCTGAGCTGTTTATCTCCTGAGTCTTAATGAATATTCCTTTAGAACTTTCATTAAAAGCTTCCCCCAAGAATGGAATGTTTCAACTGGGAAAATTTCGCCACACAACACTGAATAAACTACCCAGGTGGACAGGTAGAACTAGGAAAAATTATTAGGAATGGTATCTAGAGATATAGAAAGGCCAAATCATTCATTTACTTGACTGATTCATAGGCACATGTTCATTAGCACTTCCAGTGTGCTAAAATTTACCCTCAGTGTTATGGACACAAGACCCCTCCCCTAGATTCTAGTATTTTCCAGGCTGAGGAGTTTGCAGTTTAGTCTACAGGCTACAGCCAGCTTATCAGGCTGAATGGGAAAAACATAGTTATAATGGTGTCTTTATGACAGTAAAAAAATAAACTGAACAGGTGTGAGTGAATTAGACAGCAGAGTGAGTTTCCTCTCCACCCTCTCCTGTGAAATGATGTTATCTTTTCAAACATGTGTCTTTGAGGGGGATTTGTGAAGAATTTTCATTTCAAAATTGTCATTTGAGCTTGACTCATTTCCCAAAATCATTGGCTTGTCTCACCTACTGGTTGAATCAGGGCCACACAGACTAAAGCAGCATATGAAGGAATATGGCATTCTCAGTTTCAGGAGGTCTTTCAATGAAGGGGCAAGCCAAGATTCCTGAGACTCTCAAAGGAAGCAAAACTGATTTTAGTCCAACAACGAATTCCTACCAGGATAACTAGAACCTCCATTCTTCCAAAGTTCAACATCTGCTTCGTGTGGATCACAGAGTTCTAAGAATTTCCCAAAGCCCTGTAATCATAGAGAAGAGCCCACACACATACACAAAGGTGATTTTTTATAGAACTTTACACTTTTGTGTTATTTCATTTGTTCCTTGCAACAACCAAAGAAACCAGGCAAATCTCATGCAGTTGGAGCCACTTTTAAACTTTCTAATTCATTTTTATTTTATGTTTTTGAGTGTTTTGCCTGCATGCATGTGTACCATGTACATGCCTGGTGCCTAAGAAGTCCAGAAGAGGATACTGAATCCCTGGAACTGGAGTTCAGAAGTTCTGAGAGCCTGAGTATAGGCTTTTTGTGAGCTAAGCCTAGGCAGTCTACAAGAGCAGCCAGTGCCCTTAACTTAACACTGAGCCATCTCTCTAACCTGGAGCCTTTTAAAAGACAAAAATAGTAAAACTAAAAAACCAAAACAGTAACCAAGACATTTATACCTGTAAACAGCCTAGTCAGAATCTGAGTTCTGACAATGTTCTAAGCTTTACTTCCATCCATCTCTGATTACCCTATCACCATCCCTATCCCTATCCCTATCCCTATCCCTATCTAGACATAATAGTGGTTTTCATTGACAACTTGACACACTCTAGAATCACCTGTGAGGAGAAGCTTCAGTGAGTAGCTGTCAAGATCACCTTGGCCTGTGAGCATGTCTGTGAGGGACTATCTTGATTAAGTTCATGGAGATAGGAAGAACTTCCACTGTGGGTGGAACCATTCCCTGGGTTGGATCCTGAACTGTAATGGAGGAAAAGGTGAGCTGAACACAAATTTTATATTCATTTTTCCTCTGCTCTTGACTGTGAATGTGACTAACTCCTTCCAGTTCCTGCTGTCTTGACTTCCCCAAAGCAATAGACTATAACCTGGATATGTTAAGTCTAGTCCTTTCTGCACTAAATCACTTCTGTTAAGATATTTTAATCACAGCAATGGAAAATGAATCTAAGACAAGAGCTTTGTGACAGTTCCTTGCTTTTTTGATGATTAATTAATAACCTCTTCTAGGTCTGTCTGGCCTCCCTAAAACAGTTGTCTCAGTTTCAGGGCTCAGACAAAGCCATCCATATTGAATGAAACCTCCCTTTAATTCTTCTTTGTCCTCACCAACCTTCTCAGTTTCTGCAAAGTTGAAGCCTAGTCAACCCATGCTGACCCTAGTGGGGTTCAGATTATTTTTAGATCAGGACTGACATATTCAGGCAGCAGAGAGCCAGCAAGACGCCAAGCTCAGTCTCCACCCTGGAAATAAAGGAAAATAGGAAGCAGGCTGGCTGGTTCAGAGTCCCTTCAGATTTATAAGAAACTGAGAGGACGAAACTGCGAGACTTAGTGAATTAACAAGGACTCCACCCCAGGAATGCTTCGCCTCAGCCAATCCTGGAACTTACTAAGTGGAACTTAGGCCATCTTAGGATTGTCAAAAATATTAATTGCACATGATATCCACAGATCTCAGCCACAGCTGGCAAGACTGGGGCCTAAGAAACCCACTGTGAGTCAATGCTATTCCCCTGGCAGTCACATGAGACTGCATGTGACTCCTCACAGGAGTCAGAAATCATAGACAGCTTTGACATTTATGAGATGTGCAATACTGCGAAAGCAGCCAGGAAGATGTTATGGCCACCACTGTGGCTGGTATAGCATTTGCTGTCATCACCTTCAGAGATCATCAACCTCAACTGCAGAGAACTCTTCACTTCATGTCACACCCTTCCAGGACAAACAATATCCAATAACTGATATTGCAGAAAGAACTGGAAATGTTAGACCAAAGCAAGACCTAGCCCATCTTTGTAGCCTCCAGACTACTGATGAAATCAGTTGAGGATGCTGGGCTAGGTCTTCATCACAGTTGGATCCTATCCCAACCTGATCCTGCATCCTCTGCCTCTCTTCCAAGATTGTATCCCAGGATTGTCTCCCTAACAATAAATTCTAATCTCAGAAAGCCCCAGGTCCTCAAAACATTTCCTTCACCCAACATAGTCAAGAAGGAGTCAAAAATGCATGTGAAACTGGACTATAAGTAAGCTGGACCAAATGGAGAATAAGATTGTCCCTTTCATAGTGCTGATATCACAGGATGATAAATCAGTAGAGGGAATTATACCTAGTCCTTCAGAATTTAAAGGAAACACAGATTAAATGGAAGATGAGATTAGTTGTCAACTGATGGAGATGACAGATGCTCTAGAGTGAAAGATACCAGAATGCAATGCATCTCCATGAAAAGACTTGCCTGGCATGCAGGAGAACCTAGAGCACACTCAACACTGAAAAGCATGAAAAGATGGTGGTCATAAACCATCTATTCAAAGTGAGACATTTCAGGTAGGCCTGATGATTACATTCTGGAGTCCTAACATGTTGTACTTTCTTAAATTTTTCTGTTAAGGGTCAGCCTTAAAGAAAGGTTTCTTATGGCAGACTTTTAAAAACATGTCAAGGAGGATAGATGTAAAACAAGGTTAGAGATTTATACCCCTTGATCTCAAGTCATTACAAAAATATAAAGTAATCAAGATGTTTTGTACTATGATTAATAAAGAGAGAGAGTTCAGTGGAATCTGGAAATAAATCATGCCCTTGAACTTAATTGTATTGTTTTTCCAATGATATCAAAGCCACTCGATGGAGAAAGAATGATCTCTTAGCCAGATAATGCTGGGACAATCACAGGTCCACAAGCAGAAGACTAAAGTTAAACCATCCCCCTCATGATGTGACTAGCCTGGTATGTGTGAGGACCTGAATCAAGGCTCCATTGTTGTGGGTGCATGTGAGAAACAGAAACAAATTCTAATTGAAGAGGTCAGCTCAGAGCTTTGGAATTTTCCAAAATTCGACTGTACCCCTCTCCTCCTGGATTAGACAGGTCAGAAAGCATGTAGGCTGAGTAAGCCCCTACTATCTCATTCCCTAAAGACCAATCAGTTTAGAGGGTACACTGTTCCACCAATCATATTGTGCCTAGTTGCTAATGCTCTATTCTGCCTCTGGAAACCATATAAAAACTCTCTGAACGACCACTGGGAGTCATCCCCTCCCCTTCGGGTCTGGGATGACCCCAGTGCACTGGAACAATAAATTCCTCCTGCTTTTTGCATCGATTCTGGCTCACTCAGAGGTTCTCCAGTAAGCTAAGGCTCACCAGAGTCTTACATAATGATCTTGAGTTTGGTAATGATTTTACAACTGTGAACATTTCTCAACAATATCACAACAATGAAAAGCTTTAGTGCTTCATGTTACAATACCAAAGAGGATTAAAAAACAAATCGTAGAAGGTAAGAAAATATTCTCAACCACATAACCAATAAAGGCTTAAAAACCAAAGAAGTCTTGCAACTCAACAATGAAAAGACAAATAAGCCAAATGAAAAGATGAGGGAAGGACCTGAAGAGACCTTCATCATCAAGAACATTGTATTTACCACTAGACATTGAAGAAATGAAAATTCAGACCACAGTGTGATATTCTTAGCACCTACTAGAATAGCCATAGGCTATTGACTATCTTATAACGTAATTTATATTCAATTTGCATTCAGTGTAAAGTCCCCAGAATCATGAAGAGTTCCAATACTTTCAAAGTTCAAAGTTTAACACTGAGCTTATAAAAAGTTACCTATTTGTATTATACAATGGCACAGAGTAAACATTCCCATTCCAAAATGGAAGAACCAGTGCCAAGTCCTACATGGCTGCAGATGGGATGGTGTGACATGGTTCCTGCCCCTGGAGCAGAGCTAGCAGAGCATGGGCCTCCACAAGTGTTGACAGTTGCCAGGCATAAAGCTTGTTTGTATAACAGTGTGAATATTTTAATGTTCCTCCTTTGGAGAATGTTCTCCCTGTTAAGGTTAGTGACTCCATGATAATAAGAAATAGCATGGGTCTGGGAGGCAAGAATGTGTTCCTCAGCACAGTGGTGAACACAGTGACCATGAGACAGCCCTTAAGGCTGTGGAAAAGAACTCTAAAAACATGAGTTCAAAAAATATATATAAACAGGATTTCTCAACTATACAAAATATAAAGATGCAATATGAATTATATGAGGGGCTTCACTGACCTAAAAGAGCAGAGGCAGCAGCACTGTGAGACAACTTGTCAGAAAGATGTTAAGGAAGGAGATAAAGAGATTTAGGGTGTGGTGATCACAAGCCAAGATCCCGCCCAGCTAGTTTATCTCTAAACTTACAAAGGCATGTGGCTCTCTGAATTCATTTGCTATGTTAATAGGTGTACTGGTGGTCTTTTCTAAGAATCTAAGCACTAAGGTCATAAAATGCTGATTCATGGGAAAATCAAAAAGAACATAGGGTAAAGATTGAATTAATATGTAAATAAATGAATGGGTTTTGGTGAGCAAGAGGTGAGCTATCCAGAGAGCTTTTAGAATTTTTCTAGCAAGAGAGAACGGTCTTGAGCAGAACACAAGGCTGTCATTCTTTTGCCGGTCTCAAACACCCCTTCCTCTGCACCTCTCTCCAAGCCAAGGCTGGACCTTGGCAAACCAGGATAATTAGACTAACCAGCAAGGAACAACCTGATGAAAGCAAAGCCAAAACCCAGCAGGGCAAACACTAAATCCTGGAGCTCTGCGACCAGCATCTGGGGCTCACGATGATGTTACATTCTCGTCTCTGAATGGTTTAAGTGGTGAGGCATCCCTAGTTCTCCTGCTTGCGGGGCTCACAAATTCTCTTACGATGGCTCCATTCTGTGCCTTAAGCTTTTCCAAGCAGACATCCCATGGTCCTGATGTCTCTACTGCAGACTGGGCTTCACCTTCATGGATTTGATAGTGTCCTCTCAGGGCTCTCTGCAAGAACTCTGACCCTGCCACACACTGGTCTCAGATGCTCTTCTTTATTTTCTTTGGGGGGGTGGGGGCAGGGGAATAGTTAGTTTGGTTTGGTTTCTTCAACTTTGTTTCACACTAACTTCCTAACATCAGAAATACTTAGTCAAAGAATATTGGTTTTTCAAGACAGAGTTTTTCTGTGTAGCCCTAACTGCCCTAGAACTCGATTTGCAGACCAGATTGACCTTGAACTCACAGAGATCCACCTTCTTCTGCCTCCCAAGTACTAGAATTAAAGGCCCGAGCTGCTGCTGCAGCCACCACCATCTGACTCAGCCGCTCTTTGTATCCTACATCCTTGCACCATTCAGGCCTTCAAACCCAGCACCACACGGGACCATCAGAATGGCTCAACAGATAAAGGCTGCCAAGTTTAATGATCCCTAACCCCAGATGAAGGAAAAGGAGAATCAATTTCTGCAACTTGTCCTCTGACCTTCACACACATACACATACACACACACACACACACACACACACACACACAAATAAATATTATATTTTCTTAAAGTACTACAAAGACAATGCAACCAAACTCTGCACCCAGCTCAGGATGAGCATGGGCCCTGGGACCTCAGCTGCATCAGCTCCTGTGTGGTGACACTGAGGAAATACTTTTCTAGTCAGTTGCTTTTTGAGAAACAGAGAATCTCTTAAGCCTGTGCTTTCTTCTTTTGAATTAATTTGGATCCTCACAATAAGAGGCCTCTGTCCAGCAGAGCTTTGCTCACACTTAAGTCACACTGTACAGCGTGAGGACTTGAATTTGATCCCCTAGAAACCTGTGTTAAAGGCGGGTTGTGGCATCATGTGCTTGTAATCCCAGTAACAGGGAGGCAGAGACAGGAAGGTGGCTGAGGTTGGCTAGACAGCCAGTCTGGCCATATCTGTGAACTCAGTGTAGAGCATGGGGCTTAAAATCCTGGCAGTGCCTTTGAGCAGAATGTTTATATGCTGACAGCTGGTTCTCAAATGCTTATAGAAAGTAACAGCCCAAGTGTACTTTACATAACTCCTGTAACCAATGGTAAAAAGAACCATAGGCTTTGAGAAGATGATAGATTAAGTGAGCTGTAAGTCACACAACCCCATGCATAACTAGAGAAAGACTCAAGTATCACTCCATTTGCCAAAAGGAATAAGCACCATGCATCCAGATCCCCAAATGATAACATAGGACAGTTAGAGAACTGGGGATTCTGAAAGCAATGAAGTGATATGGTCCCCAAATTACATAAGCCAACTGTTTCTGCTTCTCTGTCAAAGGTGAGGTGGTCATCACAATTAATGGCAAGTTAGAGACACAGAGATAGGGGGATGACCAGTAAAGCATGCATCCTTTGGAGTAAAAGTATATTGAAACCCGACAAGAGATCCTGTACAATCAATATAAGTCGAAGGGTCAGGAGAACAAGGGTGTCCTGCCAAGAGGCACAACCCCAGAAGCCGGGCAGTGGTGGTGCACGCCTTTAATCCTAGCACTTGGGAGGCAGAGGCAGGCGGATTTCTGAGTTCGAAGCCAGCCTGGTCTACAGAGTAAGTTCCAGGACAGACAGAGCTACACAGAGAAACCCTGTCTCGAAAAACCAGAAAAAAAAAAAGAGAGAGAGAGAGAGACACAAATCCTTGTCCCATTCTGAGACTCAAACTCACTAAAGTGGAGGTTGGGTTTCTAGAAGGATGGACCCCAAAATGAACACATGACATAATGATTTCCTTAATCCATTCCAAGCTTTGGCCACTAGCTTGGGTAATCACACATTGAAACATTCTGAGGCTGGTAGGATGAAGTAAGAGATGGCATTGGGACTTGGAGAATCAGCACGGTCATTGTCTCTATTAGAGGATGACATCTGGAGTGAGGTGATAAACAGTCTTCATCCATCCAGTTCTAAGGGCCCACATTAATTACTGGTCATTTTCTTAGCTATCCAATGTATACCTAAAGAAATGCACTCTGTAGCTGGCAAAAGTGCAGCCAGTTTCTTAGCCCAAAGAGTGAAGTCTCTGAAGCTGCCGCCTTGCTCACCCTTTGTCCAACAAAAAGCAGTATTAAGTCCCTGGGTGTAAGGTAAAGATCGGCACATCTTAGAGGCCCAGAAGGACGGATCAGCTGGTAAAGACACACATGCTGCCAAGCCTTATGACTTGAGTTTGGTTCCCAATCCTCCTGCCAGTGTAACCCCTCCTTCCTCAACATAACCAACACTGGCAATTTGTAGAAATCTCAACCGAAACAAGCACATACAGGTTACACTTCTCTGCCCACAGGGCATCATCCAGTAATACAGGAGGGAGAAAGGGAGGGAGGGAGGGAGGGAGGGAGGGAGAGAGAGAGAGAGAGAGAGAGAGAGAGAGAGAGAGAGAGAGAGAGAGAGAATGATTCTGAATGGAGTAGTTAACAATGACCATCAGGACAAGGTCATTTCACTCTGACCCTCAGGAGAGAATTCCACATAAGTCACAGCCGGCCAAGAGACCTCTTTACAGCAGAGCACATTCAGCAGTGGGATCCACCATGACAACCAAAGAATGTCACTCCAAGACTGTCAGCCTGTTGTCAATAAACTACGGCTGAGCTTTCCAGAGATGGTACTGGAGAATATGGGCTGCCATGTGTAAAAACACCCTCATTGCCCCAAGTCAGCAGCTCTCGTGTCAGGTTCTCATTCAAAGAGGCCGAGAAGAGAGGCATGGCTCACAGAATGAAGAGGCTAGCGTACAAGTCACTCCATTTACAGTCGTTTAGCAATCCACTCACAGAAGTAGTGGCTCCCACACTTGCCTACAGATTTAGGGTTCCTGGCTCCCAAGAGACCTAGCAACTTTCAGTCCATGGTTGGTACCTAGACACTTGTAATTCTTAGACCAAAGC
>CACVCL010034351.1:0-53151 GCA_902729485.2 Mus minutoides
AGTGGATTGTCGGGGTAAATCCACTGTTGGCTTCATGAAGTTAGCTTATGCATCAGAGCCAGAGTCCCAGAGCTCACACCAGAGCCCTTATCTTATGTTTAAATTACTCCATCCTGTCTCACTTGATCATTATGGAGAGAGAGAGAGAGAGAGAGAGAGAGAGAGAGAGAGAGCACACGCGAGAGCCCAAAATCTCATTGTAAGATGTTTCTTTAAGGCAATGTGGCATTGCATATATATCAGAAAACCTGTATCTCCCAAATATGTTTCTCTCTATTTCAAAAATGGGCAGTCATTTGGGGATTCATCAATTAAAATTTTGTTTCAGGGGACTTAGGTTCAAGTCTGAGCACCCACAGGGTCACACACAATTCCAGTTCCAGGGAGATAATCTGATACCTTCTCCTGACCTCTAAGGGCACCAGTCCTATGCACAGACATATGCAGAAAAACAAACAAACAAACAAACAAACAACCCACTCCTTTATATAAAATAAAATAAATATGAAAAATGTTTTAAACCATTGCATCTAGATTATAAACTCAAGAAGGAGATGGGTTTGACATGCCTTATGTGAAGTAGCTCATGTAGCTAGTCTCTCCAAGCCGATGCTCCGTAAGCATCAATGCACTAAGTAATCATTGTAGTCTTTTGAGGCTGTGGGCACCCCGTCAGTCCCAGAATGTGGGAGGCAGAAGTAGATAGATCTCTGTGAATTTAAGGCAAGCTTGGTAGACATTAGAGAATTCCAGGCCAGCCAGGAATTTATAGTGAGACCTTGCCTAAAATAAATAAGTAAATCAATAAGCCATGGTTCAATTACCAACATTGCTGTGAAGAGATATTTGGATTATGTCTATTTGTCCATAGAGAACACAAAATTTCCCTGTATCTTTATTCTTTACTAGACTTTATAAAGAAATGTTCCATTATTTTGTTAAAATATGGCTAGGCGTGGCCTTGCTAAGTCAAAGGAATGCACATTTAAATTTCAAAAACTCTTTTGGGCCCACGGGCCTGTTTAACCTCATCTTGGCTGACACAAGAACCAGTCTTTTCATTCTTTTATAAACTGCCACTAAATAACCAAACTCACAAGTCTGATTATTTCCTTTGAGTTTCTTTACCCTGCCTAGACCCTAGCACAGGTAGGGCGGTGTCTTGCTTTACCCTGCTTGTGTGCCTGTGTGTGTGTGCATGTGTGTGTGTGCTTGTGTGCCTGTGTGTGTGTGCATGTGTGTGTATGTGTGTGTGTGTTTGCCTGAGTGTGTGTATGTACACTGTCTGTGGGTGAGCCCAAGGCCAACAACAGAAGATGGTGTTGAATCCTTTGGAACTAGAGTTATAGGAAGTTGTGATTTGCCATGTGTGTGCAGAAACAGAAGCCTGCTCCTCTATGAGAATAGTTAGCACTCATAACTGCTGAGCCACTGCTCCAGCTTCCAAGTTAGACTTCAGTCATACACTCTCGGTTATCATATACTCTCTGCAACCCTGTTTTAATATGTAGACTATGTCTCTTGTGTCTACAGAAGAAAACAAGTCTAGAGCTAGGAAAGGGTTTGAAAGCAATATCTGACCTCTTGCAGAGAAACCACAAGTGTGTTTCTAAACCCAGTTTAAACTCTGGAAATTCTTCACCACTTCAGCCTGTGGTTCTGTTCTTGTGCCTGTCAACTAGTGGGAATGAGAACTGAGTTCCTATAGCATAGTCATGAAGGCTGACAAGGATACAAAGACGCTCTAGACCTTGTTGTTGTTGTTCTTTTCTTTTCTTTTCTTTTCTTTTCTTTTCTTTTCTTTTCTTTTCTTTTCTTTTCTTTTCTTTTCTCTCTCTCTCTCTTTTTTTTGTCCCATAGTAGGTATGGGGATGCCCTGGATTTTTTTTTGTCACCTTGACATAAACCTAGCCATCTGCAGGAAGAGACAATCTTGAGAAAATGTTCCCTTCAAGATTGGTCTATAAGTAAGTCTGTTGGGTATTTTCTTGACTATTGATTGGTATGGAAGAGCCCAACCTGCTGTGGGCTACTGGTACTGAGTTGCATATGAAAGCAGGGTAAGCCAGCCAGGAGGAGCAAGCTAGTAAGCAGTTTTCCTTTATGGCCACTGTTGCAATTCCTGCCTCCAGGCTCCTCCCTTGAGTTCCTGCCCTGGCTTCCCTCATTGCTGGATCATGATCTAAGAGTTGTAAGATTCAATAAACCCTTCCCTCCTCAGTCTAAGTCTTTATCACAGAAATAGAAACCTAACTAAGATGAAAATCAACACCAGTTTAGTGGGGATGTTGTTGTGGCAGACCTGATCGTCATCATGTTTTGGGGAGGATTGTGGAAGGCCTTTGAAACTTTGGTTTAGAAAAAGCCAAGCGTATAGAGCTTAATGAGCTACTGTGGGAACTTAAAAGAAAGTGCTGATACCAGCATAGACAATGGAGGCCAGGCTTCTGAAGTTTCAGAGGGAAATTTGAGAGTCACTTCAAGACTCTATTGGGTCTGTTTGATATTTTGAATCAAGAATCTGGGGTTCTGGTCAGCTGGGGCTGAAGACTCCCTTGTGATTAACAAGAGACCAGAGCCACTAAAGTGAAATCTTTGTTTGCTGGGATAGTTGACACTGGTCAGCTGGGACTCTAGAATCTGCTGTGATTAAGAAGAGAAGAGCCTCATTGACAGGAAATCTAGGAACTGTCTCCTCAGATGAGCACACAGAAGCTATGGTTCTGAGGGAATCAAGATTGTACGTTCTGCTGGCAATGGGACTTGGTAATGTGTAAGAATTTTCCGGGTGGTACCAGTAAGTTTGGAAGACATGAAAGGATCATGGAAAACAGCCTAGGTTTGGCATTGTAAGAGAATAGGAGAGACCATGGGTGAAGAAGGTACAGCCTTGGTTGCTGTAGAAGCCACAACTAAAGGAGTCATTGAAAGAAATTTAGTCTTGGTACCAGGTGGCAGGGTAAGAGTCCCGGAAGAGAGCCTAAGAGAGGCTGTTGGTGAAAGTTCAGCCCAGTTGCAATGGAGACCCCAGCATTTTGGAGACGCCAGTGCCATTGGGTAATCCACAAGGACAGCAATAGGGGTGGAGTGGTAAGTAGCTTGAGCCAATGATGCAAACTGTGTCCTGTGGATGGCAGAGCCAGAGAAGGTGAGCTGGCTAGACTTTTGGAGCTCAGAAGACCATGAGTGAACCCTTTGCACTGTTAGGCTTTGGTTTTGTTTTTATCTGACTGTAGCTCTGTCCTGGTACTTCCTTTTTGAAATAGGAAGAAACATGTAACTACTTTTCTGTTTTATATGGACCACCACTGAGAGACTTTGTAATTTTAGAGGGACTTGGGGTATTTTGAAGAGGCTTTGAACTTCAGAAGAGACTAGATATTTTAAAGAGACTGAATTTTAAAAGAGTTTGAATTTTTAAAGACTGTGCGGCTTTTAAAAGTTAAAATGTTTTAAGTTATGGTACTAATATGGGATCTTGGGGATAAACAAGAAGGGGTGGTTATGGTTAAATAGTAATGTATTTGTGTGTCAAGTTGACAAAGGATCAGTTGTCCTGGTTGGTTCTGTCAACTCGACAGGCACCTAGACATATCTAAAACGAGGGAGTCCTAACTGAGACAATGCCTCCATCAAGCTTGGCCTATAAGCAAGTTTAGTAGGCATTCTATTCTTGATTAATGGTAGATTTGGAAGGGCTTAGCCTGATGTGAACAGTACCACCCATGGACTGGTTGGTCTTGAGTTATATAAGAAAGCCGGCTAAGTAAGTCACAAAGAGCAAGCTAGTAAGCAGCTCACCTCTATGGCTACTACTGTTGTAGTTCCTGCCTCTAGGTTCCTGCCTTGATTTTCTCCCCTGACTTCCCTTAGTGGTGGATTGTGACCAGAGGGTTGTAATCTGCAATAAACTTTCTCCTCCCCAAGTTGCTTTTGTTTATTTTATTCATAGCAATAGAAAAGTTTCAGGTAGAAATATTCACATGTGACTAGCAGATCTTTCCGCCTAACAAAAAAAGCCAGAAGTGCTGGCCATCTGCATGGTCTTCCTCTGTGGATTTTAGGAATATATGGGAACATGTGCACAGCACTCTCCCAGACAATGCCGACAGCATGGTGTCTTCTCTCATGCACACATGAGAATTACACATACCGGCATACTTTTCTGTTTGCTTAGGTGTGCAGGAAACTCAGAACCACTAACTCATTCATTCATTCTATAAGGCAGTATGGAGGACCACTGCATGCCAAGCACTGCGAGGAGGACTGATTCTGGTCTCAAGGACCCAGCGAATCTTTCTCAAGGTGGCTCATGTTTCAGGCAGGAGCCTTTCATTGCACTCTGGAGTCCCTTGCTTAAGATGCTCGCCTGGGGAGGTTGAACACGCATTTTCCCATGGAACCTAACCCTTTCTCCACTCAACTTATTAGCACTAGAAAGGAGGCAGCTCATTTTCCTCTCAGGTGTTGACAAAGGCTTCCTTGTCCAAGGGCCAAAGGCCTTTGGTGACTTGATTAACGCACAGCCCGGCTTGTGCCGATTTTCGTACGGAGACCAGTGGATGTCATCTGCTGCCTCATTAGGCCGCCACTCTTCCTGCCCCCCCTCGTAATGGTGTCACTGGAGCACAGAATAATCTTAGGTAAATGCTGGAAGCATTCACAACAGAGGTAACCCAGGGTCGGCAGCGACAGAAGCTCCATAAAGCAATTCTTGTTTCTTTCTGCTCTGTGTTGAGTGCCACAGGCATGGTGGAGCTGGGCCAGTTAAATGCTTGAGGAACCAGGACATGCAGAGAGCCAAGACTATAAAAAAAATCTCATTCGGACGATCAATTTTTAGAAATCAGGGGCGTCAGTGGAATGAGCTGGAGAGTCATTTTGGATGTTGAGGTGAAAGCTTGCTTATTCTAAAGGAGCCAGAGGAGAGCCCTCAGAGCTTTCATAGCACATGACATGGACAGTGTTTAGGAATATCTAATGGCAGCGGGAGGAGCCGTGCTGCTTATATTGGCTCTGGGGGGGGGGGAGGACACTTGGAGAAGTTCATCCTGTCTAGGGACTGCAGAAGCCCATGGAGCAGACAGAGTAAAGAACACGAACCCAGCTTTATTCTCTCTCATTGTAGTTGTTTTGATAGTAGGTTGTTATTTACCAAAATGGACTCCAAAAGCCAGTTCCTTTGGTTGACCCCAGATAGTGCTCTACTAATTCACCACAGCATGGAGCTCTCCTTGGCCAGGTGGAGGTGAGAATTGTTCAGGGACCTCTTCCTCACCCTGGAATCCCAGCAGCAGTGAAGGCCACTTTAGTAGGGTATTGCTCCTCAGTGGTGAAAGCCGTCTTCTCTGTCGGATGAAGGCTGCCAGCCTGCTTGGGGCATAGTGCTTAGCAGGATACACAGCTCTCTCACAGAACCATTCGAGTTGGGAATCAGCGTCCCCTTCTAGCCAGACTGTTTAGATGCAACATGATGGCAAGACTTCTCTTTGTCCAGTGATTCTCCCACATAGGCTAGTGCTGTTTCTTGGGGGGATGGGGGCGGGGGTCCCAGAGACGATTCACTGAACTCCATCATACATTTGGAATTGGCAAGGGTTGGCTCATTCAGGGTTACAAGGACAGTTTCTGATTCTCTGGGGTTTAGATGGATCTGACATGCACCCATTGGGTCATGAAAACCCAGGTCTGGACTAGGCTCTTCAGGTCATATGACTGCCTACACTTCAGCCTTGTTTTAGGGCATGTCTGAAGCATTGAGCTCTGCTCCCATACCACTGAGAGAAGGTTTTCTATTACTATTTAATTGAATGAACAACAACAAACGAACAAACAAAACTAACAAAAACCAGCCACTGTTTCTGAATTACTATCGCGTCGGCCTTGTAAATTTTAAGAAAATGGAACAGTGTGGAAAGAGTTCCTTGTCCTTCCTTGAACACTCTTTCTTCCCAAAGTCCCTTTCTCCATGTGCTCTGCCTTTCCTTTTCAGCTAGGCCAGAAAGATGAGGTACCTAGTCAAAAATTGATCATACTGTAGATTTCTTACCTGTGAATTTTATTGCATATGTAAGAGCATTTTGTTTGACTGTGCCTCCTATGTGCAGTTAGCTCCTAGCAGCTCCTAGTAAACACGGGCTCTGTTTGCTGCAGCTTCCCTTGCTGCTTAAGTGATTTTAAAAAAGTGCAAAAGAGACCTAGAGAGACCGAGATAGTAGTGAGTGCGGTTACATGGAGGTTTTCCAATTAAGTGGCATTTTAGCACAGTCAGGTGGATCCTCTAAGTACAGAATGACTGTGGAGGATAGAGGCTTCCCAGGCAACAGAAACCATCTGTACAGAGGTTCCCAGGCTAGACTGTGTGTAGTATGTTCACTTGAGTACGGAGAGGAGAGAGAGCAGAGGGATATCTGGCATCAGCAAGGGGCTTTGCTCCAAGAGGAAGCCAACGTCTATTGGTTTGTCCTCCCCTTGCTCTGCAAGGCCTGACTGGGCATGTGCCAGTCAAATATCGAAGCTCTCAGAAACCTTGTTGAACATGTTTTCTGATTAAATTGTACAGACACGTTAGCCAACAGAGGGGATGGGGAGGGAATGTGCAAAGGAATTTGGATTTTCTGCAGTGAGTTCATTAGGCTTATCACTAGACAATTCATCTGACTAAGATGTTGTGTTTTAAATGAATAAATAAAATGGCTAGAGGCTTGCGCTTATTCATTATTGGAATCGGAATACGTGAACAGTGTCAAAATGCAAGTGCTGGGGAAAGATACTTCAGGAAAGTAGGTCTCTCCTGCTCTGTGGTTCTTTTTTCCCAGAAGCAACTGATGTTAGCAGAGCCTTGAAATGTTTCTGCACGTTCTCCTGTCCTTACAAAAAAAACCCGGCAGCATGGCAGCTGTAACGTTAACGTGCTCTTGCAGATCTTGGAGCTTCTGTTTGTCAGAGAAGTGCACCAAGCTGCCCCCTCCTTGTTAACTGCAGTGTTGGGAGAAGATCACAGTTAACCCTCTACCCACTAATGGACACTAGAGCATTTGTCTCTCTCACTTCAACAAACACTATGATGGAAACCCATGCACATTCTTCATATGGCATAGTTGTAAAGGTTTCTATAGGAAGGATTCCTAGATGTGTACTATAGACAAAAGAGAGGTATCTATTTTTTTAAAAATATTTTACCTGTAAACGTATTTTTTTTTCTTTTTCTGAGGATTTCTGAACTTAATGTCAGTCACCAGATCGCAAAGAAAGGAACATAATGCAGGGCCTAAGTAACATACACACGTGCAAAAACTTATACCTCTGTATCATTTTACTCCAGAACATGATGAAGAGAAAATTCTTGAAAGGAGCCGGAGGTAACCAAGGAGGTGATGTATCAAGGAGTAAAGAACAGGAAGCTGCACATGTGGCTTCCTCAGAGAACTCCTGGAACAGGAAGTGAGTCGAGGGAGACAGTCAGTTCTGAAGGAAAACAAATACAAGTCCCAATTCAGTATTTTCATAATTTACTCTACAACTGGGAAGGACGGTCAGGTGTGGCGGTTCACACCTACAGTTCCATTGTTCTTCTGGCCAAGGGAGGAGGAATGCAAATTTGAAGCCAGCCAGCCTGGGCAACCAGATAAGATCCTGTTTCAAAAGAGGAGAATGCTTTTTTTCCCTTTAACTCTCCCACACACACACCGCCCCCCCCTCCCCTCCACAGGTAGTGTATCCTCTCTATAGTTTTCTCTCCCTCTACTCCCTCAGTTCCTTGCCACCTCCCCTCTCATATGGGTCTATCCCCTTCCTGCTTTTCATTATAAAATGAAGAAGCTTCTAAGGGATAATAATAAAATATAACCAGATAAAACACAAACTGATACGCCAGAACAAAACAAATGACGAGAAGGAAAAGAACCCAAGGGAAGGAACAAGAAACAGATACAAAGACCCGCTCACTCCCCCAGTCAGGAATCCCATCAAAACGGGAAGCCATACCATAAACACAGAGGACCTGCAGAGTAAAAAAGTGGGACGAATGTAAGTAGAATAAAAATAAAGAATAATATTAAAATTGAAAAAAAAAAACCCTGGCATGACATCACGAGAGAAAGAGCTTCCAATGCTGCTGCTGAGTTTGCCTTCTGTTGGCTGTACACCGCGGGACACGGGTCTACCTTAAGGACACGGGTCTACCTTAAGGACACGGGGTCTACCTTAAGGACACGGGCCTACCTTAAGGATACGGGGTCTACCTTAAGGACACGGGGTCTACCTTAAGGATACGGGGTCTACCTTAAGGACACGGGGTCTACCTTAAGGATACGGGTCTACCTTAAGGACACGGGCCTACCTTAAGAGTAGTTTGTTTTCCCAGGGAGACTCCCATTGGAGAAAACTGAAATTTCATTTGTAGTGGTTATTAATTGGAGATAGCTTCTGGGTTAGGGATGGGAGGCTGTGTCCAGCTCTGAACCCCATCTGGTGCAGACCTGGGCAGGCCCTGCTCATGCCGCCTCAGTCTCTCTTGAGTTTATGTGTCCACTGACCCTGTTGATTTAGAGAGCCATGTTTCTTGTTTGCTCCATCCCCTGTGGTCCTTACACTTTTTCTGCCTCCTCTTCTGCAGGGCTCCCTGAGCTCTGGGGTGAGGGATTTGATGGAGACATCCCGTTTAGGATGAGTGTTCCAAAGTCTCTCACTCTCTGCATACAGATCAGATCTCCTGGTCGGCTGTGGGTCTCTGCATGTGTTCTCAGCTGCCTGAGCTGGAGAAAGTCCCTCTGGTACTGGCTGAGCAAGGCACCGATCTGCTTCCTTTAGGGTGTTTGTATCTTTGTCCTTGACCCAGGGATTAAACTCAGAACATCAGTCTTCGTGGCAAGCCCCCTTATCCACTGGGCAACCCTACCGGCCCTAGATACCTATTTCAAATGTTGGTTGATATTGCCAGATTACATCAATTTTTACTACCACTAAGACCAAGAGCTCTGATTTCTTCCATCCTCAGCAGCACAATGTGTTGCTATTCTTTTGTGCTTGTTCATTTGCTGTAGTTTAATCTGCATTCCTTTGCAAGTGAGGTAGACTTCAGACATGAACCATATTTGGCGTTAGTCCAGGAATGTTGTCTGTGTGACAGATTATTTGAGAATTTGAGGGACTTCTGAGGAAACTAATGTATGAGAAATTCTATAAGTACCCCAGGGTTCTTACAAACAGAATATGACTTCTGTTCTTAGGGAGTAGATTTTTATTCCAATCTTCCAATTATTCCTACTGGTTAAGATGTCTTGTCATCTCCAACACTACTCATCAGACTGTTTGAGAAGAAACAGGTTTCTTATTCTTCCTGACAGTTGACACTTTTTACCCTTTATATTTTTATAGACTATTGTGTTAGGAACATCATTGTTATTTTTAGTTTTGGTGCATTTTTCAGCATGGATTGTTCCTTTAAATAATTTTCTCTGTGTGTGTGTGTGTGTGTGTACATGCATATGTGTGGAGTTATGGAAGTGCATATGGAGGACTAAGGTTGACACTGGGAGTCTTCCTGGATGGCTCACCACTTTTTCCACTGGGGCAGGGTCTTTCTGTTAAACACAGAGTTAGCCATTACTATGGCTAGCCTAGCCAGTCAGCTTTCTGTAGGGATCCCCTGTGTCTGATTTTGGAGTGCTAGGATCGCAGGCAAGCCACCATATACACCCAGTATCACGCACACCCACCTCACATCTCATACACCCAGCATCATGCACACACAGTACCATGCACACCCAGAGTCCTGTGCTCCCAGCATCGCATGCACCAGCATCGAGCACACATCCAGTATCACACACACCTCGCATCATCTGCACCCCAAATCACACGTTATTCCACATCATGCTGACCTGACGTCCCCCTCACCCATCATTTATGTGTCATCTGAGAATGTTTGCTGTTTGAGAGGCAGTTGCTTTTCACTGAGAACTTTCTTGCACCCTGTTTTTTTTTTTTTTTTTTTTTTTTGTTTCCGATGTGAATATTGCTCTGAGAGCCTTTTCTGTTTGCTTATTTTAAGAGTGAACACAGCCGGGCGTGGTGGCGCACGCCATTAATCCCAGCACTCGGGAGGCAGAGGCAGGCGGATTTCTGAGTTCGAGGCCAGCCTGGTCTACAAAGTGAGTTCCAGGACAGCCAGGGCTAGACAGAGAAACCCTGTCTCGGAAAAAAAAAAAGAGTGAACATGTTGCTAATTTTTTTCTTCTTTGTAACATAATGTCTGAGAGTAATGTGTTCTGTAATGTGGTGGCATGATGTGGCAGGAGTGGGTGCCTTAGTGGAGCTCATTCTGAGTCATCTGTCCTCCCCTCCACTGGTCTAGTATAAAATGAAGTTTATTTTGAACAAGGGAAAAAGGTCTGGTGAAGGAAGTAGATAGAGGCAGAGAAAGAAAGGGGACAAGAGGAGGACAGAAGGAGAGATGTGGGGAGAAAGGAAGGAGAGGGAGGGAGGGAGAAAGGGATGGAGGGAGAGGGGGGGAGATAGGGGGTCCTTTTATATGTGAACCAGGCATGTACCTGGCTGTTGCTAGGTAACTGTTGGGTGGAGCCTAGAGGAAATGCTAATGGAGAGAAATTAAGCAGAAAGATTATTTGGGCTGAAGGTCAAGAGGTTTCAGTTCACAGTTGGTGGGTGCATTGTATTGGGCCCATGGTAAGGTCTAATACGACTTTCTGGGCCCATTGTTAGGGCTGCACTGGAGAGTAGAGCTACTCAACCGCTTGGCTGCCAAAAACAAAAGCAGAGGAAGAGGAGGGGCCAGTGTCCTACAGTTGTCTCACATGCATGTCCCTAGTGACCAAACTTCCTCCAAATGTTTATCTCTTGAATGTTCCGCCAATTCACTAATGTGAGATGGGCTGGGGACCAGCTCTCTGCTGGGGTCTGTGGGAGGTACAGTCAAACCTTAGCAGTTAGTGTTTGAATGCATTTTTTCATTTTCTTTATTCTTTGTCTATTTGATATCATTTTGTTCTGCAAAAATATCATTTGAAGATTTTATATACAGATGGATCTAGACAGTAGAGTAACACAAACTCCAAAAGACAAAATTTGCATGTTTTCTCTCAGGTGTGTATCCTAACCTATAATGTTGCTTGTTTAAGTGTGTAAGTGTAGGCAAAGCCTGAAAAGCTAGAAAGGAAACAAAGGATAATGTAGGTATTAAGGAAGGACTGGGGAGAGGAGAGAGATGGGTACTGGGGAATGGTAGAAGAAAGGAAAAAGACACCTAGAAAGGAGAAAAGAGACTTATGGGACCTTTACAAGAAAGTAGGGAGATAAAGGTGTTAATATGCTAACCTTTGTCTGAAAATACCACGATATTTAATATCTTGCATGATAATTAAATAAAATGAAAATCACAGACTAATGAATTATATTTGTAAACCCACACAGCATTTTGTATCTTAATAAATGGAGTTACTATGCCCATAGTTTCTGAATTACTAATATGTTTGAAAGTCTGAAACCAAGGTGTCCTCAGGGCTAGGTCCCTCTGAGAAATCCTTTGCTCTTGGGAGCTTCAGGTACACGCCAGCTATCTTTGCATGGTTGAATAGCAACTTAGTATCTCTAGTCCTATCCACAGGCTAAGTTTGTTACTGGAGGAGGAGAAAGTTCCTCTGATTTGGAATTCCCTCAGCTGCACTGTTTGAATAATTAATCTATTTGCTTGACATCCAGATTTGGTCTGCTAGAACTCATCTTATAGGTTGCAAAATATTCAACCATGCCACCCATTAAAACCCCTGATCAGCTTTTAAGGAAGGCCAGTGTGCTGGCCCCTAGCCAACACCAGTCAAATGATGTCCTCTGGGAGGGCTCCAGGCCCAGGTGTCTGGAATTGTCCCAGGGAATGCATAGTGCAACTGGGGCAGGTTCCACTGTGAAGACAATCTAGATAAATGCTTTTAAGTACCAATAGACTGCTAGGCCTGAGGACTCTTTAATAGAGCTTATGAGCCCCACCATGCTTTTCTCTAGAAACAGAGACTTTCAGCATTTACAGAGGGATTCAAACCAAGAAGTCACTTAGCATCTGTTAACTGCTTCCTTGGATTAAAAATCAGGGCAGAGCTTACCAGTCTGTTATTGGACAAGGTTAGGAGTAACTGCTGTGGTAGACGTTTGAGCCGAAAGCATGACAGTCCCAAACCTCATCCCTTACTTTCCCAGTTGTTTTCATGTTTGCTGTTTGTACTGTGTGTTGATAGAGACCCTGTGCCTGCTTCCTTTTTGGAGGGGCAGTAAACAAAATATATTGTTTAAAAAAGTTTCCCATCTTTGTCTGATTATAAACTTCCTATGTTAACGGAATAAGAGTATTTTTAAAAATTAGCAAACTTTGTACTTTAGAATATTGACAGAAAACCGAGAACCGAGGTTTTATAGAATCGAGGACACCTATATCCCCGCCTCTCCGTGTCTGCTCTCAATATCATCTTCATTTGATAGCACTTGGTCACAGATAGTAAGCCAATAATTTACTAACACCCATGTGCCTCAGACCTCCCTAGTTTCTCCCTATAATCTTTTATCTGCCCTAGGAGACCATTCTAAGGTGCCAAAGTACATTTATACGCTACCCTTCATTTTGTATATTCCATAAATCCACTGATTTTCTAGCAAAATCCAAGTTTGCTAGCTTTCCACCAATCTAAGAAAACCAATGCCCCTCCTTTCCCTTTGTCTTTCCGTGTCAAGTTCTTGCTTAGGAGGGCTTATATTTTGGCCATAACTGTTTTTTTAGAACCCTAAATGCCAGTGAGTGTGTGGAATGGGTGAGACTATTCAGTTAAGATATGTCTAGAGACGTAAATGAAAACCACAACTGTGCAATACCCAGTCGGATCTCTACAGTTTGAAACTTTAGAAATGTGTGATCTGAAATTACACCATGATGCAAGAAAGAGATAAGAGATGGTTAGGGAGAAGGAGGGAGGGAGGGAGGGAAAAAAAAGTAGAAAAGAAATCCCCTACCTCCAAAGGGGGGCAAGAGATTGACCATGAGTCAGGAGGGACAACACCGCGTCTCTTCAGTCACAGCCTTTCCTGGCCCGGTTGTCTCATTTTGACAAGCATAAAAACAGAACTATCCGGAGATGCAGTAAATAATCCCCACAGAGTTTAATTGTTTTTTAAATTGCAATCATAACTGATTAAATGCTAAGATGTGAACAGCTGTACAAGAATATTTCACAGATCTCTTGGTGCCCACCCCTGCCCCCACCCCTGCTTTTGATAGTACTATAAAAAGACTAGCTCCCTGAAACACATTCTGCATGAGTATTTTGTTTCACCTCAGAAACTAAAAGCCAACCTGAGAATCGGCAGAGGAAGACTTGGCTGGTTCTTGTCCAGGCTGAGTCCTAGGTCTCTTCCATTAGTGCTCAATGTGTTGTGAGCCTTACTTAGAGTGGCCATTGTGTATTGCCAGTGAGGATGGAGAGCAAGCCAGAGGAGAAGGGGGAGGGGAGGGGGAAGGAGGGGGGAGGGGAGGGGGAAAGGGGAGGAGGGAAGTGTGCACAGCTGGTGTCCTCTAAGTAGGGGTCTTCCGGTCAGCACACTGAGATATGTACCCCTCACCTTGGTGAGATAAATGTGGTTTCTGCCTTGAAGAAGCACAGAGTATGCAGGGAGCATCAATAGCCTTAGCCTGCAAGCAAGAGCCATCCCTCTACCTGTATGGATACTCCTGTATTAATGTGTTCAGAGAATCGGGACTAGATCTGAGGTCTCCAGCATTTTGTTTTTTTTTTTTTCAATTTACATCCCTGGGCAAAGTGGAACTGTATCTGACCCTTTAGAAAACACACCAGTGTTTTGTGGGTGGAAGTCACAACTGTCTTATAGAGGAACAACTAAATCAACAGGAAACCAGAAAAGTGACCCCAGAAGGGGAGCTCTGTAGAAGCAAACCATCCATTCACCTCACTCGCTGGCTTCAGTCTTCATGACACCGCCCTGGTTTTGATTTTCATGTAGGTATTGGTTGCTTTTCCACAGTTCCTGTGGAATGTGTACCAGGGTGGGACCCTGAAGGTTTGGAGTGCCCTCACTGAAAACAAGCATATGCACGTGTGATCTTTGTGGAGGGAGTGCCACAGCTCACAGCAGATTCTTCCAGAGGCCCATCACTCACACGTCTGAAAGGCACATTTTCCAGGAGGGAGGCGCTTCTTTTAGGGGAACTCAAGTAGAAAAAGTAAAATACTGTAAATGTGTAATAGGGATTTGAAGGGTGTGGTCAAGAAGACCTCTCAGCTTTATGGAATTATGGTTGTGAGGCTAATCAGAACCTTATTAATAACTCCAAGATTTATGAAAGAAAAGCAACTCCTAGGAAAACCTTGTGGGAGCGAACAGTTGGGACTGGAGACAGGGGCCCACAGCCATGGGCTTAAAAGACACTCCTTTTACCTGCGGACAGTAGGGACATTTCCCAAATATTGCATAGGTTTATCTAGACCACTGTTTTTCTAAACATCTTAGCAATTCTGCCAAGCAGAGTGAGAAACTTAAGGTGCTTATGTGGAAAGTTCTAGAATAGAATCTGGCTGCAGGATGTATATACTCGGGGCTTGTCTCACTGTTTTGCACTGAGACCTGTCATGGAGGATAGAATTCTTTCAGAAGACAGACTCAAGATCTATGTCTAAGACAACCAGTACTGTGCTTCTAGAAGGTTATGAGAGGACCATGCAGCTTAAACCCCATCACATTAAAAATGTAAACCAAAACTTCCGTGAAGCAACTGGGAGACAAGGCTGTTATCAGTGTAACTACTAAATTACCTTTGGCTTGTGATGAATAGAAGTCATTAGCCCAGGAGATGCTCTCTCTGAAGGGCAGGCTTAGAAAAACCTCTTGAGAAGCTTTGAGAGGAATTTAGATTAATTCTTGTTTTACAGGAATTTATGTATTGTGATTAGCTCCAGTCAGAGCACATTGTTCGTTGCTTTAGCATGACTACAAGAAGCTCCACAATCGAGTAGAGTAGGCTTCGTTGATTAGAAATTTATGCAAATATATGAACCAGACCATGTGGGATGCATACGCAGGCACTCACAGTGTGAATATCTGTCAGAGATGGCTGTAGTTGTGTTCAGTCACGGGGCATTCTGCAACTTCTTCGTGTTTAGAGGGTTGTCAAGGTGGTTGCAGGGGTAGGTCTCTTCACCCACTTGCCTGTGTTGTTTCGGTGTACACGAATTCACAGAATCTCTCACTGCAAGGGTCCAGTCCCCCTCCCCCATTTGTTAGTTCTGCATTTTCCTCACAGCTGGGCAGTTGCCTGTGAAAGCCAGTTTAGCATCTCAAATATCGGCAACTGTTTAGTAATTCTAAATGGTGTGACATCTTTCCAAGGCAAAGAGGTGCAGGATTTCATAGCTGCATGGGAACAAACTGGAGGCATTTAGGAAAGTGACTAAAGGCTGTAGCAAGAGTCTGAAAGGGGCGTAAAGGAAGAGATTCCTATCTTCCCTGCAGACTTGGGAGGGGCAGGGGTTTACAGGCTGACCTATGCCTGGAAAGGAGGACCTGCCGCTAGTCTCCTGGTCTCCTTTGGGTTGCAGACCTTGTGCAAACCCAGTGCAGCTCCTAAGACACCAGATCTGCCTGGTTCCTCCCTCCTCATCTCCCATGCCACAGACATGCAGTGCAGTGTGGAAGTCTTTTAATTTTTCAAGAGAAATTAAAAACATAGATTTGTATGTGGACATCTTCGTTAAAAAAAACATTAAACAAATTGGGGCTGGAGAGATGGCTCAGAGGTTAAGAGCACTGACTGCTCCTCCAGAGGTCCTGAGTTCAATTCCCAGCAACCACATGGTAGATCACAATCTTCTGTAATGGAAGTGTGAAGAAAGCTACAGTGCACTCACATAGACAAAATAAATAAATAAATAAATAAATAAATATTTTTTAAAAATCCCAAATATACTAGGAGAGATAGGCAGAGGGCATGAACACAGCCTGTTGTATGCCCAACCCCAATAAACAAAGTTTTGAAAAAGAAAAAAAATCCCACCATTTTGTTTAATGGAGTGATACCTGGTGTACTGACCATATTCTAGAAAAAGCCCACACTCAGAAGTAGTGCCTATTTGACAAAGAGGAAGAAAGAAAGTGAAGTTGGGTGGGTAAGAAAGGACCTGGGAGAAATTAGAGGAGGGAAATGAAGATGACCAATATATACTATGAAAAATTCTCAAAGAATAAACTTAAAAATATATATTTAAAGTAAAAACATACAAACAAATAAAACCAAAAAAAAAACAAAACCAACAACAGTTGGTACAATTAATCACAGACAGAGTTCTTGTCTTTTTGGACACCTAGTTTGCCCACGTGAGTCCTCTCATTTGAAGAAGTTCTGAGGAAGGCTGGGGCAGTGGCTAACATATGGCAAGAAAGGCAAGGCTGGCCTGCAAAAGGTACATGTTCATTATAGAACACTGGAAGAGACATATATTACCAATTCCTATGGCTCATGGTCAGAATATACCTTCCCAAGCCAGAGGCAAAGAGGGACTTCTGAGAGAGGGCGTCAGCGGAGGCTAAAAGTGTGTGTTGGGGAGGCAAGGTGGATGGACTCAGGGGAAAGGTTAAATAAAACTGAGACTTGACAGCTATGTGAAAGATTGACAGAGAGCAGGACAGAAGAATGTTCCTGGTGTTCAGGCATAGGCAGGGTTTAAGAATCCAGAAGGAAGTCGATAAGTGGTGTATCTGGTTTCTCCAGCACATAGAGAGAAGCAAAACTAACTTTTAAATGAAGGTCAGAAAGGCTTCTGAAAACACTGGCATGCGATCTTGATGTGCTGTTCTTATTCTTGCTTCATCAAACAAATTACTCTCCTCTGTAATCAGCACAGTTTCTATAGAATACACATATACACCATACACACACACAGAGCACACACCACACACACACCACATACCACACATCACACACACACACACACACACACACACACACACCACATACCACACATCACACACACACACACACACACACACACACACACACACACACACACACCACATACCACACATCACACACACACACACACACACACACACACACACACACACACACATTATATCTGCACAATAATTGCTGGCTGCTTTTTCAAACATCCAGCTTTTTTGTTTGTTTGTTGTTTTTGTTTTAGCATAATTACCAAGGGTAAGTCCCTATGGAGGAAATACCTGTCCCCGCAGAGCTTATATCCCAAAGGATGATAGGTAGTCTGGACTGCTATAACTAGGGTTACCTACTTGCACACTTCTCTCAATCTGAGCTCACCACATCTCATTCCTGGTTACCTCTACTGCCCATATTATATATGGCTTCATTTCACACCCTCCCTAGAAACCATCCTGGGACCCCACATTCCCCTCCCTTTTTCCTGTAAATATTAATATATAACAAGAGCCTAAGGATCCTCGGACCTTCTCTATTGTTAGAGCTGTTTCTTTTGCTGCATTTCTAACTAGCGTGCTAATACCTTATACCGCTCTTTCTGGCCTCATGGAATGTGTAGCATTAAAGGCTCCAGATAAGTTAACAGCAAGCACTAAAATCCATGTAATTCTTCAGGCTTGTGACTGTGCACTGTGCCACTTTGACTTGAATAAGCGAGCATAAAATGAAAGTCAGCTGCAGCTTCCAGTGTCCTGTGCCCATGAGCATGGTCCCTCCCCCACCCCCTGCACCCTCTGGGCCAACCACCCCCTTGGACTTTTGTTTCAGGATCTTTCTTTGCCAGTTCTTCGGAGTGGTTGGGTCGATTCTCTGATTCTTCCCAATGCATCTTCTTTAACAGAAGCGTGTGCTTGAGCCATCACTTACCAACAAACCTTTCTAATCCTGCGTTCTCCAGTTCTCTCTCACACGTGAGCAGAGAAGACTGAAATCTTTTTTCTTCAGGAGTGCACAGGTATTTCTCGTGCATCTCTGTGCCTGTGGTTATGGACAAATCCGGTCTTTTTCTTCATACTCTGAATGCTCAGAACCTTCTTTCTCCTATGCTTCTGATGGTTCGCAAGGACACACATTTCTTTCTATTTTGCACTGAGTTCTGGGGATGCGAGGAAAATACCTTCTTATTTCTGCATCTTTTTCTTCTCTTTGTTTCTAGAACTTTCTTTTTCATGTTTATACAGATCCTTTGTGCCTATTGTTTCTCTTCACCAAACTGTATTTTGTATTTGATTCCATTTTCTAGTCTCTGCTAATTTAATTTATTTTCTGCTAGATTAATTTTCTTCTAAGAATTCTTCCTGACTCTTGTTTATCCTTTTATTTAAAAACACTTGGGGCTAGAGAGGAGCCTCAGAGGTTAAGAGTACCTGCTACTTGTTCAGAGGATCCTGGCTCCAGTCCCAGCACCCACATAGCTTCTCACAGCTGCTTGTAACCCCAGTCCCAGGGGATCTGCAGCCTCGTCTAGCCTCTGTGGGCACTAAATATACATGATGAACTTATATACACACAGCTCAAACACTTATACACAAAATAAAAATTAATAAGTCTTAAATTTAAATTGCTTTATTAAAATATTTTCTGCAGTATATTTTGATCATGTTCTTTCTTGTTCCCCAACTTCTCCCAGGTCCCCCTCAACGCTCTTTCCTGCTCAGTTTTATGTCCTTTATCTCTCACTCTCAAGTTTCTCCCCTCCAAAAAAAGGAAAAAGAAAAGAAAAAAGAAAATCCAGACCGACAAATGTAAAAAAAGGAAATCAGTATGACTAAGTACACACACACACACACACACACACACACACAAACACACACACACAAAGAAAGAAAAGAAAAAGAAAAAGAAAAAGTACACACACATAATACACTAAAAAAACATATAGTCTGTTTGTGTGTTGGTCAACTACTGCTGTGCATGGGGCCTGGGCTGGGTTGTGGTCTTTACACTATGTGACACTCCACTGGAGAGAACTGGTTTTTCCCTATCCTAGCAGGTATCAATTGCAAACAGCTTCTTGTTTATAGGTAGGAGGACTTGGTGTTGTCTTCCCCTTCTCAGTGTTGGGAATGCATAGTCATGCTAAAGTGGCCAAGAACCTGCGATGAGATAGGTCATGGGCCTAGCGGAAAATCAGCTACTCTAACAAAACGATAAAGGAACGTAACGATGAAATGACTAGTAATGACATTGCTGTGCCTATAGACCATCGGCGAAGATTCTTGATGTAGATTATGGTAGTTAGCAAAGAGGCCCACAATGGGACAGTGTGCAGAGTGAGAGACTTTGGAGCACTCATCCCTAAATGGGATGCCTTTGTCAAACCTCTCAAGGGATCTATGTGGAAGAGGAAGTAGAAAGACAGAGAGCCAGAGGTGATCAATGACCCCAAGGAAATGGGACTAATGCACGATGGACTCACTGGACGGACAGACAGCGTGCACAAGACCTGTGTAGCTTAAACGTTTGTGTTTGTTTGTTTGTTTGTTTGTTTTTTCATTACATCTGTGAAACAAGAACCAAGTGTTATTTTTTAAATCTTTTTTTTTTTTTAATCAAAGATTATAATTGTACTTCTGGGGTGTGTGTGTGTGTGAGAGAGAGAGAGAGAGAGAGAGAGAGAGAGCGAGAGAGAGAGAGAGAGAGAAGAGAGAGAGAGAGGTCAGAGGACAGCTTTGGACAGCTGTTATTTCTCTCTTAGCTTGTGGGTCCCAGGGATCATATTCTACTTCCTTCATCAGGTAGAAACGTCTTTAACTGCTGGATCATCTCATCAGCCGCCTTTCATCTTTTGAGGAACAGACACACGTGCTCGAATGCACACACTTGTGTGTGTGCTCCTGACACTTACACAAAGGTCCCGCTGAGACCTCAGATTCACATATCTAAACCCAAATCAGATTTGTCTCTCACAGGGAGTTCTTCCTCAGATGATATCCTCTCTCGTCCTGTGATTCAATCTACTTAAAATTTGTGGGAGCCATTTCTTAGCTACAATCTTTTCTCACCCCAGAATCCAAATAGTTTCATAGTCTTCATGGAACTTGCTCTTTGCTTAGGTTTGTTATCGCTGTTGTCTTTGTTGGTAACGTATCACCTCTTGCTCGAACCAATGGGACCCATTGGTCCTTCCCTGCCTACCTTCCTTTACCCGAATCACCTCAGATGCCGCCAAGTTATCAAAACAAATGGACATCTTCCACCTGAAGGTTGAGAATACTGAGTTCTGAGAGAGAGGCAGGACTGAATTTTAGAAAATGCTTTCCAACAAATACAGCCAACTTAAAATCATATTCACTAAACTTACCATTTATATAACACAGCAGCAATTTCTCTCGGCATGGACTAAAAGGATAATCAACAAATAAAAGTGTTTCTTCCCAGGGAAAGGGAAAAAAAAGGGACTTCATGTAAAAGTGTTAAATATTTGTCTTAGAAATTTGAAAGCAAAATGGCAAAGTATCAGCATGATTTTATTCTCAATCGAAAAGCATTTTACTTTTCTCACTTTTTTACATAAGGAGGTTTTGAAACCACCCAGATGGATCTGATGTGCTCTGTGGTAGCATGTTAAGTGACCATCTGAAGGTATGCAAGTGACTGTCTGAGACATGTGTTCCAAAGCCTTCTGCAGCTCCCACCTTCCAGACTCTCAACTAGTCAACTCTCACGGCATGTGTTATTAAATGTGCTGGAATCTGTGGTTTTCAATGGGTGAGAGGCTTTAACCCAGCTCTTGAGGACCGTTTTTTCACTTTCCATGTCTCCTTCACTTTCCCCATCTTTCTATCTTGCCTCAGTGTGTTCTGATTTTAGACATTGTAGTCAATTGAATGTTATCCCCTCAGAAGACATATTCAGGTCCTCTGCCCTATGCAGATGTGATTAAGGGTCTTGGAAAGATACATATTGGACTCAGGAAGGACCTTCTTTCAAAGGTGTTTTATATGAGGATGCAGAGGTCTTGGCAAAAAGGCACAGAGGAAAGGCACACGAATGTCTCTGCGGCTGCACGTGGGGGCTGCGAGACAGCAGCAGCAGCGTGTACTAGCAGGAATTCGGAACCAAAACCTTTTCCAAACAGGAGGCAGCCAATTGTTGAGCATTTGCAGAGTTTTGAATTTATCCAGTGTTCTGCTAGTCACGCAAAGGGATACAGACACGTGAGATTCCACAGAGACCTTGAGTGGTCACAGCTCAATAATTACAACCACTTAGCCAAGTCAGTATTTAAATTATTGGCAAAAGATGAGCTGAATATTGAAGTGGGTTATTTATTTATTTCTCTATTAGGTTAGTTATTTCTCTTTTTTATTTTTTATATTTGTATATTTATTTTATGTGTGTGATCTTAAAAAAAACAAAAGCAAAAGGAAACTTCAGTGCTTAAAGGTTTAAAGAGTTCACCCCTGCATTAGATTCTGTGACAGAGGCACACAGCAGGATGCGTCCCCTGACCCTTTAAAGTCAATTACTCCTTAGCTAGAGGCCTGGTGTTAGCTGGTTTAACAGCAGACTTCTATAATTTGTAGGCTCAGAAACCATCCTTCTTTTTTCTTACTTCCTTGTAGGAAATTACTCCCAAAGCCTGTACAATCAGCAGGGGGTGGACGGGCAGTCACCGGAGTAATGGGAGCCGAATCAATTCAAGGGCTGTCTTATCTAAGTGGTTGACAAGTTCCCTGTTCACCTGGTTAATTACATCAGTCAGCCTCTCCGTTCGCTACAGGGTATTGGCAGATGAGTGTCAGCAGTCCCCTGTGGCTGGGATGTGCCCTTAACAAGAATCCCCAGCTTGGCTAGGACTCCAAAAGCAAGGAGTCCTTTTCTGCAGACAGCTGGGCAAAGCTGTGCCTTTGCCCAGAACCATGAAATCATACAACCCTGGTGGCTCTGGGACCTAAGGACAAGCCACATGGTCTCTCCATTTGCCCCTGGCACCCTGGCTTTCTCCCAGAAGTGTGACTTTATTCTGGTTCACTTTTTTTGCAACACTACTGTCTTTGTGCCTGCTCTCTATGTTGTATGTATGTATTGTCTGTGAAGGGAGAGAGAGAGTGAAATTAAAACTGTAGTGTTTGTGGCTCCAAGCACTAGTAAGAGACCATAGTCAGCACTCAGTCAGCTCTCCTGTATGAACTTTTCCAATGAAAGAAAAAGCAATTACTTATGAGTTAGGTCTTGAGGCAACTGGGAGTCTCCTTGTTCCTGACAGTTCTTGCTCTGACCTTCACTTTTGCGCTCTGTAAGGCGCGCTCTGCCCTTGCGTCTTCCTTTATTCACAAGCGGGAGATGCAGTGGAGGCTGAACAAAGCTGGCTAGGGCAAGCAAAATGATAAGGCTTTTGGAGATGGCATTTGGATGATGTTCTTTGAAGGACAACGTCTTAATAGCACTCAGTATTTGGTAAAGGCAGGACAGCCCTACACATGGAGGCCAGAGGGCTCTGGACATGCAAGGGAGGGCTTGGGACATGCCAGGGCCCTTACTCCATGTTAGAGTAAGGCCTTCTTATTCTCTTAGGATTTCGAGATCTCCCTGGTTGGAGCTGAGGATATGAAGGACAGTGAGCTTCTTGAGAAGTATGGGAGAGTGCCCTCAGACCTTTCTAGATTCTTCCCTGGCAATCCTGGCAGAGGAAAAGACAAAGGGAGGGTTTATCATTTTTATTTGGTTGTCATAACACAGTACCAGAGTCCAGTAGCCTAAACAATAGGCATGAATTTTCTCATAGAATATGAATATATATATATATATATATATATATATATATATATATATATATATATTGTTTTAGAGACAATGATTTATTTACCTACATGTTACAATGTCCATTTGGTCTTTATATGAAACAAACAAACAAATAAACAAAAATCCCTTTGGCTCAAAAAAAAATCAGTCTTATTTCCGAATTTACCCTGTATCTGATATATAGCTGAGGTGGTCATTGAATTTCTAATCCCCCTGCCTCTGCTTCCTGAGTGCTGGGGTTGCAGGTGTGACTCACCATGCCCAGTTGGAAGTCAAGTCTTTAAAAATGCACACAAGGAGCCAAAGGCTTGATTTTCCATAATTTTCTAAAATGGCTTTTCTTATTTAAATGGCGTAATCTCAGCTAGCTGAATGTAAAGCAGAGAAAGAACCCCATCTCAGCCAAGTGCTAGCTGATGTGGATGACAGCAGATCCTCCAAGCTGAGGTATTTTGTTGAACACAATAGCCTGTGTTCTCAATGGCAATGGTTTGAAATTCTGTTTCCAGAATGCAAAAATGATCACTTTGTTGATGGTGGTGGTGGTGACGTCCTAGGGACGCCTTTTGAAGCCTCCTCAGGGGCCACTTCTCCGTGGCTCCCCACTTCTCCGTGGCTCCCCACTTCTCCGTGGCTCCCCACTTCGCACTGTCTGTGCTACCCTCCACTCTGGAGTACCTGCCCGGCCCGAGGGGCGTGGCCGCTCCTTTCGGTTATTAAATTTTCTTGTTGAGGACTCCGTGTTTCCCACGGAGGCTGCTTACTTTCTTTGTTTGCTATGGAGATAACAGCTTTGGGTGGGCAGCAGGGTAGAAGCAGATGGGCTTTCTCCATGACTTTCATAGGCTGTTCTGTCGGCTAGGGTGGAGCCCTTGCTTCATGGTTCTGTGGCTTCTGACTTCTGGACATCAGTCATTTTGATGGAAGCTCACTATCCTGGGAAGAGCATCGGCAATGGCACATCAAACTGTAGGCTTGTAGGCAGTGTGATATTAGAGTTAACCGTGTACCCTGACTCCAGACTTGGGGGTGCTTTAATCTCACGTCTACTTTAAATATGAAGACCACTAATTAAGATTGTATGGAGGGATTCACCAAACCCTTAGGGAAGAAAAACTATTTAATAATTTTTGTTTTCTTGCTACTGCTGATGATTCTCAAGCTAGGATTTGTATAATTAATTGGCTCCTGGTGGGTATCTCATCTGTCTCTTCTACGCTCACTATTCTCAGGGTAAAGTTAGTACTTTAAAAAAATTAAGACTTTTCACATTGCAACTGCTCAGTAATTACCTGGTGGGTTAATTATATAAAAATGGGTTCTGGGATAAAGAAAACATGGTGTGTAGTTGTTGGACTATTATTTATACATGAGAGAGTGACATTCAGATACATGCTGTGACGTGGATGAACCTTGAAGATTCTGTGCAAAGGGAAATAGTGTAGAAATAAAAACATGGCTTCCTGATTATAAAGTAACCCAAAGATACAAAGTTACTGAGATCATAGAACTCACCAGGGCTTGGGAAGCAGGAATGAGGCTTACTGGTTAGTGGCTTCAGGCTTCATGTTTGAAGTGATGGAAAGTTCTGGAAAGGGAAAGTAGCAACAGTGGTCAACGTGCAGTGACACTCAGTCAAAAGCTATAAAATGGCTAATGGGTATGAATACTTAGAAGCTTTAAAAACCTGTTTCTGATGCAGGAAGTGTATACAGAACATATTCACATTGTATAAACATAAAAACTGCTTTTTCTAAAAAAAAAAAAAAAAAAGAAATTACTTAAGTGTTTATTACCTGAATTTCCAGACCTGCTTGTGACAGTTTGTCTGTGGAGTTGCTCCTGTTGTATAGAGAAATCTTTTATGTCATCCTCTGGCCAAGATGACTGCCTAAGACAGCTGTAGTACAATTTCCCAAACTTGAGAGAAACTATACTGTTTATGGAAAATATTTCAAGAATCTGGACTCCCTTAATCCTTCTAGAAATAGTAATTTTATTCCCAGAACAAGCCAGATGGTCAGGTTCCTGCATGCCTTCTGCTTGGGTGGGTTTTGTTTTCTTGTGTACCCCTTGCTAAACCATGCTAGTGACTTGTGCTTGCCTCCCCCTCCCCATGAAGTTAATTTTAAAAAAATTAGATGACGTATTAGTTAGGGTCCTTGAGACAATCCTGTTTGTAACTATATAGAAGAAGGATTTATTTTGAGGAACTTATGATGATACTATCTGGCAAATATGAAGTTCTCAGAATGGGCCAGTGAGCTGAGGATCTGCAGAAAAGCTGTTGTTGACATGCTGAGTTTCATAGTTATTTAGAAGTGGAATTCCTTCTTGGGGTCTTAGCTTTTCCTCTTATATTCTCCTTGATTAAATAGGAAGGTGATCCACTGATTCAAACATTAACACATTGTTTTGTTTTTTTTTTTAAAAAAGAGGATATCTCATCCACATCTGGCCTCACGGTGTTTGACAATGAGCACCAATATCCTTAGCCAAACTGACCAAATAACTGTCATAGATAGGGATGTGTCGATGGCAGAATCATCTTTGATCCGGTGTATTTGTTGTCTGTTAGAGTTACTTCTTTGAGGGCTTGCAGAGGGATACTGCAGTTCCCTCCCACCTCCTTATCTGGGTTCAAGTCTCATGTTGTCATTATTTCATCAGCTGGGTAGGGCTGTCTTCCAACCTGAGGTGGGTTAACTGGTATAGAGTCTTCATTGTGGATGTGTTGAAGGTGTGAATGTGTGAATGCAGCAGCCTGCCAAACAGGCTGGTGTAAGTCCATGCTGTGGTGAGTTCTGCCAGTCAGCCCCTTGGGAATCAGCCATTTTTGTGGAGGGATTTCACGGGCTGCATGATTTCACCATTATTGAGTTTCCAATTAGTCGGGGCCCAGGTGTGTGTTAATAAACCTTAGCTCACTCTCTGTTCTACCAACGATCCCACCTTGACTTGATTCCAGGGAGTCCCTGCATTTGATATTGTTCGACTCATTATGTGGTTGCTGTTCCATTTTGAAAGGTCTTCAAACATCCAGAGACTACCTTTGTTGTTGTTGTTGTTGCTGCTGTTGTTGTTGTTGTTGTTGCTGTTGCTGTAACTGAGCAGTGGGCGGCTCTTACGTGGTCCTTTTCTCTCTGGCAGACTGCTTTACTTCGTTGGATGAAGACCTGTTCCCCGCCGCAGTGTAGAGACCAACTACCAGGTTGCCTTTCTTAAGGTAAGAACTTCGCTATTACAGACACCACTGGGCTTTAGTTAGAAGCTCTGGCTTAGCCTGTTGGGCATCCATACAAACTCCTGCATGTCCTGGAACTCTGTGTTCTCCGGTTTGCCAGTTTTCTGCCTGATCCTAACTTGCTTCTGTTTACTGTTCTGTGGTTCTGGGACTTGGAATGCTAGTTTGGGCTTGCTATATTTTTGTTCAGAACAGGAGGAAGTCTGCAAGCCCAGGGACTGCTTAGTGGATTAAAGGCATCTCTATTGAAGAAGTCACGTATTTGATTAATTAAAAGAGAATTCACCTAAAGTGACCTTCGTAGATCATGGGGATCTATGTGGGGCAAGAAGCGATGCTCGCATATAGTTCTATTAAGGGAAATACAGTGCTGAATAAACTCAGTGGGTATGAATACGAATTATTGAATGCTCAGGATTCTCAGATATTTAAATGTTAAGGCTTAGGAATGACTTAAAAGAGTGTTGTTCCAACAAAGAATTGCTGGGCATAAATGTGAGCACATTTAGAGCTCTGCATTTATTGATAATGTTTTTTACTCCATTTTGGTCTTCAATGTGGTGCTTAACACAGAGGCTGCCCAGATGAGGTTGCCAGCCGCGTGCGACCTCCATTTTCCCAGGTGAAGAGATCAAAGCGAAGGGCTGGTTTATGAGGCCAGGCTGCAAATGCCATGCAATGACTTTTGTGGCTATAAGGACTAAGTCTGTTCTGCCTAGTCCTCCCTCCCTGGCTGTGAGGAATGCCAGCCCCCAGCCCCGAGGCCTCTGATTGACCGGCAGACCTCCCACCTTGTGTTTGCCGGGTAGTAAGGAAGACGGCAAGCACCTAGAGGAAGTTGTCTTCGAGCATGGGGTGATTGGGCCTGGGCCATGTTTGCAGTTCTTTTCTTGTCCAGAGAGCAGATTGAATTATTAGCATCCGTGTTTGTTAATGATAATTACACGTTTCAAGTACAAAGCAGGATTCTGTAAAATGTCTGGTAGGATGCCTTTCTGAATAATTGACACTATGCTGGTCTAATTAGGCTCAGGAAGACAAGCAAGTGTCTGTGTGCTATCATCACTTTTCCCTAGGGCGAGAGAGAGGGTGGTGCGTGAACTGTTGCTTCCAGTTTCTGTGTTACTAGTTGTCCTCTGTATGTGCAGGTCACAGAGTTGAGGGTCCAGGTATGAGACATAGGACAAAGAAAATCTCTTGTAGCAGTGTTAACTATAGCGCTGGGAACATCTTAAACACAATGACAGTAATAAACATGAATAAAATAAATAAATAATTATACATAAAAACCATAAAAATAAGTCTGCATTAAATAAATAAATAAATAAATAAATAAATAAATACTACCAAGGTGGATAAATAAATCCATAACTCCACTGATAACCATTATGGTTCTATCTCCACTGATAACATTTTGGTTCTATCTTCCTTGGGTATCAGACTAAAGTTTTATATGTACGGTTCTCTTGTCATCAGCATGGCATTCCTGCAAGGTAGGCTTATTAACATCCACATTTCATAGAGGAGAACACGGGGCTACCCAAAGTTACCCAAGCCCCAAAGTGTCAGAAGTGGGATATGGCCAGCAGAGCATCCCACAATAGGGCCAGCCTAGACTTGAGGATGGCTCACTGGATTCCATTCTTACCTCCCTGCCTGGCCACGTGTCCCTGACTATCACCAACTGCTGACACTTTATCTCTTCTGCACTCACTGGGACCCCACCCCCACCCCCGCAAATTTTAATTATGTATATATAAGAAATTTTCAGTCATTTTGGTCATCAGAGAACAGAAGCTGTCTGGGACTACTTGCTTACTTGGTACCCTGTATCTGCAACATGGCAGTTGCATGGTGAGTTGTGGCATGCTCCTTAGAGGCTCTTTGCATCGGTTTGCACATATTACCGAACATGACTGCCCACCTCACTAAGACCCCTTCTCATGGCTTACAAGGAGCAAAACCCTATGTTACCACCATGACTTCCTCTAAAGACGTACATTGGAAAAGTTGCCTCTTTTGCCCCATATCTGGTTATTAACTGGCTGTAGCTTTTCTCAAGTCAGTGTGCTGACTGCAGTGACCTCGCTGGCCTCAGGCAGGTGGGATGAGAGCTTGGAAGCTCCACATGGTGATTGGTAAATGTGTTGGCAGGTAGACAGATGTCCTGGTTTCATGTGTGTGAACCTGTGCTAGAAATGCTACTGATGATAAAGCCTCATTTGTGCAGGCCTATCATCGGTTATGTGTTGCTTAATACAGCACCCTGGAGTTGCGCCTTAAAACAACAATTGTTTTATTTGCTTGTGGTTCTGTGGGTTTGCAGCCGGGGCCTAGGCCCAGCTAGCTGGTCCTTCAGATAGTATCATGTGGGCCATCCTTACCATTGCACTAAACTGATACCTGGGAGATGAAATTTAGGACAGACCTTTGTAAACTCCCTCTACTCATAGCCACTTTTTCCTGAGAAGTTTTTACATGACTCAATCATATAAGCATATGAAATAGGTATATAAATCAAAGTTACTGACAATAAGTCGAAAAGAAATTTATTTCAAAACAATTCTTTGAAATACATATAATTTTTGCCATTTATTAAAAATGAAAACATATTTGCATACTAGTCAGATATATGTTCTCATTTGTCAAGCACAATAAAATCCAAAGTCATACTAATTTGATATTTACATGCTAAGGAATGACAGTAGAAAAATATTAAGAGTTTTTTTTTCCGTAATTAAACTGTTATGTTTCTTGGTTGGTTTGTTTTGAGTCAAGGTATGTATCAAACTTACTATATAGTTGAGGATCTCCTTGAACCCCTGAGCCTGCTTCCATTTCCTAAGTTCTGTCATTATAGGCATGTTCTACCATGTCCAACTTAAACCATTAATGTAAGGGTCCATGACTCACTGAAGAATGATACCCTGGACTCAAATAGTATGTAAATGCAATGAATGTTTTATTCTGCAGAAGTCCAGCATGCTGGGATCTCCCATTACCCAGTTAGAGAGATCCTGAAGTGAGCTCTCAGGCCCAATTTAAAGTCTATTAGGGGAGTTCTGGGAGCAGGTGGGCTTTGCCTTACTCTACTCTAGTCACTCTGGAACCATTACCAGGGCGTGGGGGCTGGAAACTTGCTGCGGAATCCCGGGATAGGTGGGCTTTCTCTTACTCTATCTATAGTCAAGTGCAGAAGGAGGAAATTATAGAACCAGGATTTCAATCTATAGCTGACTGTGATCAACCAGTTGAGATAACTCACTACCTTTGGCTCAGCCTGTCCCATCAGAGTAGAAAACTTAGTATGTACACTAAAACAGAGAATATCATAACCTAGAGTTTCAAATCTGAGCCAACATGTCTCTGTATTCAATGGTGATTTGTGGCATGATGACACGCTCCGTGCAAAGTACACATGATGCATATTCAGAGCCAAAGCCGCAATGAGATTGGAAGATTCAACCTGGGTGAGCACTGCGACCGTAGCTTCCCTGTGCATTCAACCTCACTTCTGCCTCATCAGTTAGAGAGTGTTTGTGTAAGCCCAGATTCAAGGGAAGGGGGCTGGAAATAGCCCTACCTCTTCTTGATGCTAGCTACAAAGTATTAATTGCCATTTCAAAGACACCAAGAGACTCTTGGCTTTGATACAAAAGCAACCAGAAATTGTTTTAAAGCATTTATTTTTACCCAATCTTCAAGTAAGAACGAAGATGTAGAAAACAGAGGTCTTCAGCAGCATATCTGTACATACAGTAATAAAAATTCTATCCACCACCACCACCACCAGTACCATTACCAGGGCATAGTCTGTTCCCCAGCTGAGCTAACAGGCCAGGCTTGGTCACACTTCCTCGAGAATTAAAAGAGCCAAATAAATAGTAGAAAGCAGAGAAAGGGGATTTGTTCAGTATGGTCCTATTGGCAACAGGGAGAAAGCAATCCAGAGACGACCGAAATCCATCTCTCAGCTTCTTAAAATGGGGTCAAAAGTAAAACAGAAGGCAAAAGTTACACACACACACACACACACACACACACACACACACACACACACACACACACACAATTAAGCAGTCCCAGAAAGGTATGGTCCTGCCCATCATTATCTATCATGATCTCAGCTAGACTTTCCTCTAAGATAGTCTACATCATCAGCACTATGTAAAATCCCTTTCTTGTCCCTGGGGGCAGCCCCATACCTGTTCAGCCCTCTCCTCTTCTCACCATTCAATTCTTGGGAGCAATTCTAGTTCACAGGGGTGCCTTGTTTTACTAGTCCAGATAGTCATAGGAGAGACCCAAAAATATCTCTTTGGAATGTCCTCCTTCCTTCAAGGATGATGGCCACAATAATACTGCTCATTCTATATGCCACCACGATTTGAGGTCTTTGTCATATCACAGTTCATTTAGTCATTATAAAGTATTTTGAATTGTTTTAGATTTTATACCCATTTTAAGGTGAGAAAAGCAAGAGAGGTTGAGTAGCTGCCCTTGGTCATATAGCTAGCTACTAAGTGGCAGATATTGGAGGCTCCCCAGAGGTGCCAGGCTCTGGGGACTGAACATGAACCCTAGCTGCCTCTCCAGTTAATGGAAAGCAAATCTTCCTGAATTGTAGTAAAGCTCTCCTGGGTCATGATTTGTTTTGTTTTGCTTTGCTTTGTTTTGTTTTTCCAGAGACAGTGGAATTGGCTGTTTAGCTTGAGTGCTAACTATTTCTGGGCACACTCTTGTGACCCGAGATAGGTCAAGGCACATGGTAAGGGAACCTGAACAGAAGTCATAAAGTTGTTTGTGACCTCATAGAATAGGGACCCATCAGTGTCTCCCAGAATGGGTCTGCTTGGAGTGGAGTCATTCCTGTCCCACTAGAGAGGCATTTGAAGAATGAGACTGTTTAAGGACAACCCCCACTGGCTTTCAAGTAGCCTCTTAATTATGGTTTATGCTCATCAGACTCAGCTCAAAAGAAAAGAATGTTGTGTTTATTTAGCATTTTGTTTAAGGACTATCCTGAAGAAAGAGAAGGGTGTGGATAGTCCCCTTTTATACATTATTTGTAGAAATTAATTCTCCAGATAGTATGGTTTAACTGAGGAAAGTGGCCTATTCTCCATTTCTGAGGTAATTTTTGCAGCCTTAAAGTGGCCCATAGTACATATCTTAGCAACCGAATTTCAGCCACGGGCTCACTCAGAGGAGTATAGAACATTCTTGGCAGCCAGAATCAGATCTATGGCTCTGGATGGTCTCATTTCTAGATATCTCACTTTGCTTCATTAGCACCAATCTAAGAAGTGGAAGTCACTCCACCAGCCTGATTTCCGTCTCCCTCACATCCTTCTGTGGTGTTTTGACTACTTAGCTGCCTGCTGCCATCCTGGTCATCTTGTCTGGGGCTAGTGACAGATCCCTGTGGCTGGAAGGGACTTGCTAAGTCAGAGCCTGCATGTTTCTACACATAGCCCCTCAAGCTAGACTGTACTAGAAGACAGGCAAGTGGACATGCACAGCCCCACCCCCCCCATTCTAAGATAACACAGGCAGGATCTAGGCAGGGCTATGATGCTTACAGTACATCCCTTCCCCTACCTCTCCCTCTCCTGAGGAACTGCCGCAGAGGATAGATCTCTTGATCAGCAGACAAGAAATCCTAAAGATATTTTCCCCACGCCAGTGGAAACTCAGCCACCCTCATCATCTTTCCCTTCGGCTAATCTCTAGAGTATATAATCCTCTCCTGCATTAAGTATTCCTTCCTGTGGTTGCTTGATTCTTTTTTTTTCCTCTCCTTTGCAAACCAGCTGGAACCCTGTATCCCCAGCATAGAAATTGAAAGCGGCCATCCAGGCAGGTGGTCTCCACAGCAGGACTTGAGCTGCTACTGCCAGACAGGGCTTTGAGGTTGCAGCCCCTCTACTCAGCCAGCCTGGAAGACAGAATGGCCCTGGACAAGCCTCAGGCCGGAAAGCACTGTCTTCTTTAGAGCCTTTGGGGCTGTTCTATTCCCCACTATAAACTTAACTGCTTCCCAGACTGCATTAGCTTCTTCCTGTTTGGCTAAGCAGCAGTCCCAGAGAGTCTCTGCTTTAGGACAGCCGCTCCCCACCTCCCCCATTCACACTTTTGCCTTGGGAGTTTGCTAACACTGCCGGTTCTGTAGGGGATATGGTTCTTGTTAAGTACCATGAGTGACATAAACGCATCTAAGACCTGGAGCTGAGGAGAAGGATGTGAATAGGCTTGTATGTGGTTTGTGGGTATGTATATGGAGGGAAGAGAGGTGAGACACCTCCCAGCCTTCTGGGCCACCGAGTGAACAGGCATGATTTAGTAGGCTTAGAAAATTGTGGTTCACCACAGTGTGCCCATTGGATACATGGAAAAGTCCTCCTGTCTTCTGAAGGGGCTTTACTAGTCTAATCCCCATGGAGGATGCTTCAGGCACAGCTTTCCTTAATGTCATTGCAGCGTGACTCGCTCTAGGGTTGCTGTGTTTAATTAGTCCCCTTTCTTGTTGACTTTATGACCAAGGTTGTAGGAAGAGAATACTTTGGAGTTTTTGGAGGTTCCCCCACAAGTCAAAGTCATTGCCCAATAATAAACAGACAGGGTATTAGGGAAGAAAAGAGCAGAGATCTTGCTTAAGGCTGGGGCTTGGCAGGGATCACTGAGCTAGGGAGGGCTTTGTGTAGTTAGAATGCAAACCTCAGCACACTACCCACCTCATGGGTTCCACCCCACAATCTTGGATGCTTTTGCCATCTGTTTACCATCCTCAGAGACTCTGTCTTCAAAGGTCATCACCAAGGGTCCCACCTAAGTGCAGTGCTCTAATGGTAACTGTAAGCTGCCCTGGACATCCATCCTCAGGGAGTCTGAAATAGAGACGGAAGTTTCTCATGTACGTGAGACAAGCCCGTGCTTGAGCTGACTGTCCTCATTATGATCGTACTCCATATTTAACTCATAAGTACAGAACTTTGTCTAATTATTAGCTCTGCTCTCTTCTCATTTTATTCTCTAAAAAGAAGAGAGGCCGTTATTCCTCAACAGCAGATTTCAGTGATCTCCCAGCACAGCAAATAGTGGATATGTTTGGATGACAGGTGAACTGCAACAAAGCTCTGAGCAGGGCCTGGCTTCAACCGATGGCCAAGCCTTTCCTTAGATTTACGTTGGAGCCTTAGAGATATACACGGAGGGTCACCAACATAACCCACCAAGCCTGTTAGGTTTTGCCCACCCTACTGTAATGTGAAGTATCCTGTAGAGTTACTTGCCAACTCCTAAGGCAGTTGACTTTCTATATTTTATGGATCCTTTATTTGCCATTAAACAGCAGTTTAATATATTTCTCCACAAAGCATAATTTCTAGTTCTAAAAATAATTTCTAATAAGAAAGTAGAATAATTGGAAAACTGTGGGGCTGGGGAGACACAGGGCATAGGGAAATCTCCAAGGCATTCTCTGGCCTGCTCTGAAAGGGGCAACGTTCCTTAGCAGTTGCCAAGTTGTAAAACTGTACTGCCAGGTTTGGAGCTTTTATTTTCCCTTGTCCACATACCTGTTTACGCAGTTCCAATAAGACATGGTGTTAGCTTTATACAAAGGATTCCTGAAATAACGGAGTCAATGACAGTACAGAAAACCAGTGTGTTCTCTCGGGCTTTCTCTCCACCAGTGCGACAGAGTCTCGGGCTTTCTCTCCACTAGTGCGACAAATGTTCCCTCTGCTGGGTCTCCCTATCTCCTAGCCATCTCTGTTATCTCTTAAGGCCCCAAGGATAGTTCAGCAAAAGCTTTCTTTGACTTGAGAGCTGAGCTACAAAGTTCGAAGACGTGGGTTTAAGATGTTAGAGAGTAAAGTGGCATTGATTTATTTGTTCAGCTCTTGGCTGGCCTGAGAAACCTGTCCTGTCAGGCAGTGAACAACTGCTCTTATCCTAACGAGTGACTTCAAGAGAACATTACTCATCTCCTCATTACTGTGCCCCTGAGTCATCGGATGCAATACGGGTTTCCACTGAATAGGAATATTCAGACAACGGACATGTAGAGCCAAAGTTCCTGTTGAAGACTGTAAGTTGCATAGGTGTCTGGAATATGGAGTCGTGGCTCATTCTGGAGAGATATTGCAGAGATTCTATCTTCAGCCTTGTTTCCATTTGAGACATGTTATTGGCCAGTATTGTCGAAAGTGGCCCTGTGAATAGCTAGTGTACAACCACAAGGGACAACTGGCCTCTCTAGCTTTCCTGGGACTGCTCCCAAGAACATAGGTGCAGCTGTTAGCACTGAATCTGCGCCTCTGGGTATTGATGTGCACTGACCCAATAAATCAGTGGAGATCTTGGGAAACTTTTAAAGCTTGTGACAATGTTTACAGGCTATCACAGGTTGTCATGTGCCATCATAGTGGAGTCCTACTGAAAGGCAGCCAAAGGCATTCCCATCTTATATATGTCACCTCTTCTGTCATGTTCTGGCTCTGTGCTATCCTATGTCCTTCTGTTTATGCCTCAGATGGAAAAATTTGAAACTAAACTCTTCTAGATCCAGTATGAATGTCTGCTTAGTTGTAGAGATCAATATTGGCTAGTATGTGTGTTCAGTCCATTTTGACGCTCAGGCCATTTTGGCCATTTTGGAAATTCTTAATTCTTAATATTTACAGTCATCATAGACTAGAGAAGAATAGTTTAGAGCAGGAGCTGTATCTGAGGCTTAGTTGAGCCATTATGTGTCTGCAGGACAGCTTGATATTTCAAGCATAAAGGCTATATTCAAAGAGGATGCTGGATGTAAGCTTGCGGGTTAATGGAAATCCTACCTCTTCTGCAAATTCTTACCTAATCCTTCTCAGGTTTAAATAAAATCCACAGTTGCTATTATAACAGCTACCCTGTCACCCTTCTCTACCCCCAGGCACTTGAAATACATCACTAAACAACAATAGAATTAATCCAAGGCCCTTTAGACAGGTGAATGAGTGCCTTGGGGCAGGAGCCTGTCTCCATCTTCAATTCCAAAGACTAGGAAAAAAATAAATGTTTTATAGAACGTATGATGGAGTCATTAGTGGCTGTGAAAATAAAAGAAGCTGTAATCCAGGAGGCCCGCTGTTTGGCGGCCTGTCCTGCAGGGTCAGTGAAATAGGAATCTCTCTGCAGAAACAGCTGCCCTGGAGACTTTGAGTCAGGCCAGCCCGGGAGACAATAATGTGTGCCCTGCAGCGGGTTCATTTTTTACCGCTGTTCGTGATTCCTATGTCGAAATAGGGAGGCTCAGCCCAGAAAAGTGCTAAAGAAACAAAACCAACTCTTTTATTACTCCTACAGCATTTACAGCCAAGTCCTATTCGATGCCCTTTCCCTTGGACACCCTGACAGGCATTTTAATGATTTATTTTCCTTTTCACAACCAGAAGACAAATAAAATATTTTATCACCTTTTGGGTGGACTTGATGTCTTTCTCTTCATTTCATCACTCTCTATGTCTATAAAATTCTCCTTACCTTTCCGTTTTTATAACTCACGGGTAGGAATTCTGCTTGCCTCATTCCTTATGTGTTGCTTCTTCTTGTTTTTGTTTTTTAACGTGATTTTTTTTTTAATCTTCTGGGTTCTATAGCCCCAGCCTTTTGTTTGTTTGTTTTGCTTTGCTTTTATGTGTAAACATGGTTGTTGAAGCTGGAGAAGATGGAAAAGAGAGTTATAAAATGTCCCGTGTTTGCATTACCAACTTGGGGACAGCAGAAAAGGCCTCGAGTAAGAAAAAGCATTTTCACTTTGATTCTCCGCTCTATAGAGTTATGAGAAGTTCATTTCCATAAATTTGGAGTGATTGGTCCTAAAGTCATATTGGTTGAAGAACAGAATGACCTACAACTGGAAATCTCTGTGTGGTTTCTTTTCTGGGGTCTATAATGGAAGCCAAAGATTTGTGGGTTCCTGCAGCCCTGTGGCTGTCCCTTTCTGTTCTGAATTGCTCTGTCTTCAAAGCCCCCTGCTTCACAACTCCCAAGCTCACCGTTCCTGCCTTCTTGGCTCACCTCTGCTTCATTTTATATATGCCTCCTTCTGTCAAGATTCCAGCAGCAGGCTTTACAGTCAGACCAGCGGTCAGAAGCCAGAGCATATCTTGACCACAGGTATGGATTTGTGAGGGAGACCTTTGTCTGTTAGGATCTCAAGGCTGCGTTGTTGATGCGTCATCTGTCAGATTCAGTATTGCAATCTGGATAGCTGGTTTTTCAGGTCTCTGAACCAGACGTAAATGGTGTGGGATTCTCAGAGAGCTGGTTAGACATTACTTCTCAATGTGATGGTGAGGGTGTTTGTAATTTAATAGCTGTCCTTCCCCAAGATGGGCACCATTCCATCCATTGAAGGTCCAAATAAAACAGAAGGTAATGGAAGTTTGGATTTCTCCTCCCTCTGTTTGGCCACAATGAGGCAATCCTGTCTGGCCCTGGTGACCCTTGTGTTAAGAGACTTTAGGCTCAAACTGGCAATTACAGGGCCTTGAGCTGTCAGGCCTTTAAACTATTTAACAAAAGTCCCAGCTCTTGAAGATGGCTGATTTATATGTGTACAAAATTCCTCTCCTTCATGTGTGCGGTTGTTTCTATTACTCTAGAGACCCTAAGATATCCATGAGAATAATTGGGCTTGACCGAGATGTTCTAAAGATGAGATTCATTTGTGCATTTCTGAATGTTAGGAAGACATAGTGTTTTCCAATTATCTATAACATTCATCCAAACGAATCTCTGTCTGGTGAAGCCTTGAACATTCTGCGTTTACTTGTTCATTCTACGAACCAAAGTGTGTAAGTTTACATTTTGGCCTGGTGTTGAATTCAGCTTAATGCCAAGCCATTTTTTTTATAGATCTTGATTCCTGGGTGTAGCATGTTGGGTGATCTTCCTGGCATTATGCCATCATTAGGCTGATAAGAAGTCTTCTTATCATTACTCGTAGTCGATAAAAATGTTAAACGGAATAAATAAAGACAAGGTTCTACCTCTCGTGCTAGGCAGTTAGTGTTGAGGCTTGTCTGTTAAAAACATCACTCAATGGCTATCAATTTGCCACTCCTCCCCTAAAGATACAAATGCTATATAGTGCCTGTTAAAATCTAGGTCCTACGTAAAATTGCACTGATGTGATAGCTTGGAACCCTGTTGTGATGGAAAGGCAACTAGTCAGGGAATATTTTACTTTAATTTACTGTCTTATATCTCATCAATCTCTGCTTCCTTTTGTGTTTGTTCATAAACCAAGTGCTCCTCAACATGTGCCTTTATTTGTTAATCCAGAAAAATGTTGGTTTGAGAATCATCAGTATCATAAATAGTACTCAATATAGAAGTAGTCAGTGTAAGACATGGTGCTTGCTTTCAAAGAGTTATAGTTAAGAGAAAGGAAAATACATGTAATTATAACACCCTGTTGGTAAATATACACAAGCATTTATTTGTGTAACTTATTCAATAAAGATGGAGTTTTATAAATAATATAGTAAATATAATGCCTAGTAAATCAGCATCTTAGACAACAAGCAGCTTCCTGGCGATCTCAAAAGTCACGGCAGGCACTGTTCATTACAGAGTAAGGACCCAGTGATAAGTGTTGGGAAGGGAAAAGGGCATTTGAAGAAATGAATGAACAAAGCCTTCCTTAGTCAGCTGCCTGGAGACTGGACTCTAGACTTGGCTTGATGTTTCCCACATCTCCTGATCCTCTGACTTGTGTCTTGCACTTGGTCACACTATCTGCCAAGCTTCTTGGCCTTTTCTCAACCATCTGTAGACCTCCAAATTATGTCTGGTTTGCCGCTTTGGTTATATAGACCTGGTGAAAAAAAGTTTTCAAGCAGTTCACAGGACCTGTCTAGTGGTTGCCTACATCCTGATATGACAGCCACCCCACGGATTGAACAGGAAGCGGTGGGACAATGGCCATAAAGGACTTCACAGGCAGCCCTATAGACACACGTGCAACACACTTTGAAATTAGAACAACACTTAGGATTTAAATCTCCAAGAAGTACAAGTAGAAAATGCCTTTCCCTGTTACACACCACTAGCTCCTAACAGGTGACATCCAGTCTTCTTTACCTTGAATGTCTTGTGTGCTTCCATGTTGGGTGAGTTATCTGCAGATTTGAAGTGGCTCATACCAGCTGCATGCAAGTTTTACAGAGCATGGAAGGTGGTGTATCAGTTCCTACCAGACGCACTACAGAGGGTTTTGTAGTTGAACATGAAATTCTCAGCAGTGGTCTGAAGAGAAATAACCTCAAAGCCTTGAGCTGAGTGGGACTGCCCAGTGCCACAAGAGAGCAACCTAGACACCCAATGGCCACCGTCTTCAACTACATTCCCCTCTGCTTCTCTTTTGTGGGATGAAACTCTTTCATGTTTCCATGGTTGGCTGTCGGTTCCTATCAGCTGGCAAGGCAGTTGACTAAGGTGCTCACTCGCAAAGATGCTTAAGAGTCTGCTCCCAGTGCCCTGGCAGTAATGAGAGAGGTTTACTGTATTCAGTTGCTCAAGGTCTTCTTCCATCTGGCTGGTTCCTGTGGTCTGTTCCCCACTCCCTTTGTTTGGAGCTAGGTGTCTTCCCTTTTGTAAGGAAAATGATGTAAATGATCAGGGGACAGTGAAATATCTGGGTGCTTGGGAGGAGGAGGTGCACCCTCTGTGAGCAGATCACATTTCTGCCGGTACTTCATTCTCCAGGGTACTTTGTTCTCCAGGGAACATCTGCAGTGCCTATGTAGAGCCTGTTCCTAGGGTTGAGGGTGGCTCAGCTGAATATGGCACATCTAACAAAGAACTCAGACAATGCTCTTCTTCTTACACAGCCTGGACTGTCTCCTTGTTGCCAGAGTGTTCCTACAGTGGACAGTAGGAACCCATGAAGACAGGTAGCATTGGCCAAGTGCTTACTATTGACCAGGCATTGTGCAAACCACTGTCATCTTCCCTCTTCATTCCTTGGATTTGCTTCTCATTAGAGACCTGAAATATAACTTAGATCATTGTACTGAGGATAGAGAGGAATTTGAGATGTTACGAGGCTAACAGTTCTTAAATGAACATCAGTCCTAAATTCAGGATCTGAACAAGGCATTCCAGAACACATTTATCCTCACAAGTAGCTTGCTGTGTTCAGTAAGGCTGGATATTTAATCCCTAGACTTCTCTTCCCTTCCTTCTTTCCTTCCTCCATTAACGTCAGGGCCTTAATATTAGTTTTTCATCTTTTAGAAAAAACCCTACATTTCAAGGACAGTACTTCATCACCCTTGGGCACTGGAGGTCAGTGCAAATTTAAGTAAAAGTGAGTTTCTTTCTCTTTACTGGGAATCCCCTGTTGGGAAGCTAAGCAGCGATCCTGGCCCTGGCCCTGGCCCCATCCCCGGCCCTGGCCCCGGCCCTGCTATGCAGTCCCACGTATAGAGAGTGGGTCAGAATCAGAGAATCCTTTCCCCGGCAGTTCTAGACAGACACTGGCCGCTAGCTCACCTTGCGTTTGAAATTTTATTTTCCGTTTAACATCAGAAATGCCATTCTTCCTGGTCCTAACACATTGTCAACATGATCTTCTCAGCCTGATGACTGTTTTATGGGTTCCTGGAAGCCTGCTGCTCTTCTTTCTCAACCATGGTACAGTCCCGTGCTTATTCTAGTCAGTAGGTCTTCTCAATAAATCCATCAAAGGCTGGGCCAGTCTGCACAAAGCACGCCTCCCACCTTCCCGGGAGGACTGAAGTGCAGTCTTTAGAGCTTGCCTGGATGGAAATTACTTCTCTTTATTAGGTGAAGCATGAAAGTATACATCTGTGCGTTCCATTCACGGATGGCTCCTGCCGTGGTAGGGAGGTTACATATTGTTTCTCTGTGAGCTAATTAGTACTTTTCCAGGTTTGGGAGTGAGGAAGAATAGCTCAGGCTGTACACAGTGATGTAAGAATCATTGACCTGGGGCAAGCAGGGGATAGAAGTGCATTCTGGGAGTCCCGCTTTGCTGTCCGTTAGTGATGCTTAAGTGCCAGCTATTTTGGAAGAATGCAAAAGGACAGTCTGCAGATTGAGTTGCCAGGTTGGTGATCCAGGAGGCTTATATTCTCCCCCACAATTACAGGTCTTTGGCAGAAATCAGAATTCTCCGAAGTGATGCGGATGGGTTTTAGCAGCCACACGAGATACTTTACCTCTCAGACGAAGTCCTTTCCTTTCAGTAGCTCTTAGCAGCTAGTTGGCAATGCAGATAACTGTTGTAAAATCTGGATTTTTTTTTTTATGTTGGTGAACTGCTTGTGAAGTCTACAGAGCTGTGCGATTTATTAAGTAGATTTTATATTTCTAACAGGGAGGATTAAAAAGACAAGCGCTACTGCTCCGATCAGCACATATGCCATGGTTGTAGTTGTTTCTCCAGATTTTTAGCTGGTGTGTATTTCTGTTAGCAGGGGTAGGCCAGCTCCTGATTTGTTTTTTGATTTTTGTTTTTAAACCACACTTTCTGGAGATCTAGGCATTAATCAGTTTGCAGAGAGCTGCCAATTCCGATCTTCCAGTCTCTTGCCACCAGCAAAATCTCAAACTAAGCCTCACTCTTCTGCATCTTCTCTCCTGAAGGGGGTGTACTACCTTGGGGGTGCAGTTCTTCGGGACCTTCAACTCTAACATCGCTTGCTTTCTCCAGCTTTTCTGAATTCAGAGCAAACACCTCAGCTGCTTCACAATTCTTTTTGTTACTAGATAATTCACAAAGCCGGTAGGAAAAATTTCAGCATTGAGTTCAGACATAAACTGCTACATCTTCAGTAGAAACTTGCCACAAAATTTTATCACCTTTATTTATATTCCCTGACAATGAGAAAAGGAAAGGAGGTTTGTGTGCTGGGAAATCTGCTTCTCGCTGCCCGGAGAGGAGGCGGCTTCTGCTTTGCCTAACTTCTCTCCAGAAGATTTAATCAGTGTGAGCCGTCAAGAAAGAAGGATGCTCTTGCTTCCTGAAGACGCTTTGTCTGAAATGATAAACACAGTTAAGGTGACAGCAGGCCCGCGTGCAAAGTGAGGGAACTCTTGTTTATGACTGGAATACACAAAGACAGATTTACCAGGGGCTCTGTGCCTTTTTTCTCCTTCCCTAAACTTCCTGATTCAGCTGACGGTGCTGGGTCTGCAAAGCAGCAACTATGCTGTTCTACATGGAAACCCTGCCAAGCCGAATGAATGATTCTTCACTCGTAGGTGCTTCCAGGTAGTAATTCTTTGGTAGCAGTAGGAGTCCAGGCAGGCCTCAGTTCATTATATTTCCTAACACTTGCAGCCTTTCCTCAAGGTGGTTGTTGTTGTTGTTGGTTGTGGGTGTCCTGTATTTCGACCTTAGTCTTAGTGTATCAGAGAATTCTAAAGGAAAAAGCAAAACAAAACAAAACCAAAAAAAAAAAAAACCCTAAAAACCAAAACAACAACACAACAACAACTCAACAGTTGAAACATGATTGAGTCTGACATTTTCTCCTGTTTTCTGCCTCCAACCTTGTGGCTACGCTTTCCCATCCTTTCTTTCCCTTAGTATGTGAACACTCAGATCTGTCTCTGTCTCTGTCTCTGTCTCTGTCTCTGTCTCTGTCCCTGTCCCCCCCCCCACTCTCTCTCTCTCTCTCTCTCTCTCTCTCACACACACACACACACACACACACACACACACACACACACACACATCAGAATATAAGCTTAGTTGTTGCATAATTACATCTATTTATGGGGCACAGTGTGCTACTTGAGTCTTGTACACAGTGTATCAGGTAATCTGCATCGCCAGTCACTATAAATCCAACCTTCCCTATTAGCTATTTTCCAGAATATAACTAATTGCTGTCAACTATGACTGTGCCATTTGATGCAGTATTTAGGAGGTCTTCCTCCTCCCTAGCTCTGACCTGTTCCCATTTCCTGTTTTCCCACCCTTCCCTCTCCTCCAGGCCTGCCTAGCTACAGGCAACCACCGATCTGCTCTTACTCAATTCTATGAGAATAATATTTTTTCAAAACTTATCATTTAAACAGTATACATATTTACTGGCAGCATGTTATATTTTAATACATGGATACACTGTTTAATGTTCAAATCCAGTTAAACATTTGTCTACTCAAACATTTCTATACTGTGGGTAAAACACACAAAATCCTTCCTTGTACCTTTTCAGACGTATGCAGATTATTATTACCACCAGTAGTCATTCTACTTGAAATAGAGCAGCACTATTATTTCTCCCATCTCATTCTGACTTATCACCATTGGCTAGTCTTTCTTTGCCCCTCTCTATCATCCACAGTTTTAGCTTCTGCATATTTAATGAGGTGTATCATTTGTCTTCTTGCGCCTGTCCTGCTATTCTCTAATTTCATCTGTGTTGCCCCCAAATAACAGGATTTCCCTTTTTCACAGCTGGATAGTATTCTGCTGCATAGCCATCACCGTTTCTTTATCCATTTGTCTGCTATGAACCCTTATGTTCAGATTTTAATCTTTGTTTTTTATCAATAGGGTTTCTTTTGTCCATCTTGCTCGCTCTTTCCTGTAAAGTGTGTTCATTATTCCACCACCTTCTGAGTCCTGTGTACCAAGGTAGCAGTCATAACCCCAGAATTCTGCCTTTTAACAAGATTCCTTTTGCTAAGAGATGGGCTAATAATAACATATCTCCCTCGCCACCCTCTTGTGTGGCTCTCCTTAAAGTGGGTTTTGTGTGTGAATACACATTATCTTAGGCACCCCACATCTTAACCATTCTTTGTTTAGTAAGTGTCATTATTTTTGTTATGGTTTTGTCCTGGTCAGCACTTCTTTTCAACCCCACTCTTTTCATTTTTATGCTGGCAATTTCAGGTAAAATCCGATTTTTTAAAAAAATATTTTCTTTATTTACATTTCCAATGCTATCCCAAAAGTTCCCTATACCATCCCCCCACCCTGCTCCCCTAACCACCTACCCACTTTCACTTCTTGGCCCTGGTGTTTCCCTGTACTGGGACATATAAAGTTTGCAAGACCTAGGGGCCTCTCTTCCCAATGATGGCTGACTAGGCCATCTTCTGCTACATATGCAGTTAGAGACACTAGCTCTGGGGGTGCTGGTTAGTTCATGTTGTTGTTCCACCTATAGGGTTGCAGACCCCTTGAGCTCTTTGGGTACTTTCTTTAGCTCCTACATTGGGGGCCCTGTGTTCCATCCTATAGATGACTGTTAGCATCCACTTCTGTATTTGCCAGGCACTGGCATAGCCTCACTGGAGATAGCTATATCAGGGTCCTTTAGGCAAAATCTTGCTGGTATATGCAATAGTGTCAGGGTTTGGTGGCTAATTATGGGATGGATCCCTGGGTGGGTTAGTCTCTGGATGGTCCATCCTTTCATCTTAGCTCCAAACTTTGTCTCTGTAACTCCTTCCATGGATATTTTGTTCCCTATTCTAAGGAGGAATTAAGTATCCGCACTTTAGTATTTGTTCTTCTTGATTTTCTTGTGTTTTGCAAATTGTATCTTGGGTATTCTAAGTTTCTGGGCTAATATCCACTTATCAGTGAGTACATGTTATGTGAGTTCTTTTGTGATTGGCTTACCTCACTAAGTATGATATCCTCCAGATCCATCCATTTACCCAAGAATTTCATAAATTCATTGTTTTAAATAACTGAGTAGTACTCCATTGTGTAAATGTACCACATTTTCTGTATCCATTCCTCTGTTGAGGGACATCTGGGTCCTTTCCAGCTTCTGGCTATTATAAATAAGGCTGCTATGAACATAGTGGAGCATGTGTCCTTATTACCAGTTGGAACATCTTCTGTGTATATGCCCAGGAGATGTATTGCTGGATCTTCCGGTATGTCCAATTTTCTGAGGAACTGCCAGACTGACTTCCAGAGTGGTTGTACCAGCTTGCAATCCCACCAGCAATGGAGGAGTGTTCATCTTTCTCCACATCCTCACCAGCATCTGCTGTCACCTGAATTTTTGATCTTAGCCATTCTGACTGGAGTGAGGTGGAATCTCAAGGTTGTTTTGATTTGCATTTCCCTGATGATTAAGGATGTTGAATGTTTTTTTCAGGTGCTTCTCAGCCCTTTGGTATTCCTCACTTGAGAATTCTTTGTTTAGCTCTATACCCCATTTTTAATGGGGTTATTTGAATTTCTGGAATCCAGCTTCTTGAGCTCTTTGTATATATTGGATATTAGTCCCCTATCAGATTTAGGATTGGTAAAAATCCTTTCCCAATCTGTTGGTGGCCTTTTTGTCTTATTGACAGTGTCTTTTGCCTTACAGAAGCTTTGCAATTTTATGAGGTCCCATTTGTCAATTCTTGATCTTACAGCACAAGCCATTACTGTTCTGTTTAGGAATTTTTCCCCAGTGCCCATATCTTCGAGGCTTTTCCCCACTTTCTCCTCTATAAATTTCAGTGTCTCTGGTTTTATGTGGAGGTCTTTGATCCACTTAGACTTGAGCTTTGTACAAGGAGATAAGAATGGATCAATTCGAATTCTTCTACATGATAACTGCCAGTTTTGCCAGCACTATTTGTTGAAAATGCTGTCTTTTTTCCACTGGATGTTTTTAGCTCCCTTGTCAAAGATCAGGTGACCATAGGTGTGTGGATTCATTTCTGGGTCTTCAATTTTATTCCATTGATCTACCTGTCTGTTGCTGTACCAGTACCATGCAGTTTTTATCACAATTGCTCTGTAGTACAGCTTAATGTCAGGCATGGTGATTCCCCCAGAGGTTCTTTTATTGTTGAGAATAGTTTTTGCTATCCTAGGTTTTTTATTATTCCAGATGAATTTGCAAATTGCCCTTTCTAACTCAGTGAAGAATTGAGTTGGAATTTTGATGGGGATTGCATTGAATCTGTAGATTGCTTTCGGCAGGATAGCCATTTTGACTATATTAATCCTGCCAATCCATGAGCATGGGATATTAAAATCAGTTCTTTTAGTCAAAATTTTCCGTATATTTAATAACTCCATGATAATCCTCACAGCACTAGCCACACAGAAAATACTCACATGCACTTGTTTTGTAGAAACTGACCTCTGATATCTTTCATGCTTTTAAGAAAGAAATCTTTTTCATGATATATTCTTCTCTTTGATCAATCTTTATCGTGTGTAGGTTTGTTGAGGATTCTCGCATTTGGGGGACTGTTCCAGCCTGAGTGCAGCATCAGAAAAGTGATTCACTGCCTACTACAGAAGAGCCTATACTGGGGGAAGCAATTCTCCTTTGACCCAGCAGCAAACTTTCATGTGTTTGTCATCCGTACATGATCTTCATCGCTGAATTCAAGTCACTTAAGAGCATGAACCATATCTTATCTAAAGTTTCTAGTTCCTTCTATATACTACATATACTATATATGGTCTATATATTATATAATATATGTATCATATTACTTATTTTATCTACATATACCATATTTTACCTCCTATAATTTCTAGTTCCTTCTATATCTACTACATACTATATAGTATATATAATATTATATACTATGCTATATTATATGCTATATTATACTATATTAAATAGTATGTATGCTATATTTTATATTATGTATAGTATCTATATGCTATATACCTATTATGTATATATACTACATATACTACATACTATATACTATATACTATATACTATATACTATATACTATTATACTATATTATATATAATAAATAATGATACATATACTATATACTATATAATAATATGTAATATATAGTACATGCTATATAATATAAATAGATATTTACAAATGTTTATTAAAAGAATAAAAGAGGAAAATGTCTTAGTAGGTAAAGGTACCTGCCAACAAGGCTCACACATGTGTACACACGCTTGCGTGTGCACACACACATGAAATAAGTAAATATATATATTTTTTAAAAATTAAAAGAATAAATGCATAAGAGAATGCAATATATGTGTATATAAGCATGGGTTATATATACACATAAATATAGTGCTCAGGGAAATTTTAATTTTAAAAGTTGTATTCAGTTACTGCTTTTTTTAATGATAAACTTGGAAAGATGGTGTCAGAGCACAAGATTTCAAATCCAATAAACAGTATAATTAATTACCCACACAAGCGGAGGCCAGTAACATTCATGGTGTGGTGGTTTGAATGAGAATGCCTGCTATGGACCTAGAGATTCTAGTGCTTGCTCACCAAGGAGTGGCTCTATTAGGAGGTGTGGCCTTAGTGGAAAAAGATTGTCACTGGGGGTGAGCTTTGGGGGTTTCAAATGCTCAAGCCAGGCCAGTCTCTCTCTCTCTCTTTCTCTCTCTCTCTTTTCAGTTATAGAACTCTCTCTCCAACACCGTGTCTACTTGCGAGCCGCCATGCTCCCTAGCACAATGATAATGAGCTAAACCCCTGAATTTAAACAAGCCCCAATTACATGTTTCCTTTTAGAAGAATTACCATGGTCATGGCATCTCTTCACAGCAATAGAAAGCCTAACTATGACACATGGAGTCACCAGTGTGCCACCATCAGGAATCTGCAAACCCTGACTGCTTTCTTAGATATGTCCGTTTTCTTTTCAGTACCAAGGACAGAACCTAGGTTCTCAACAGTGCATGCTTGCATACTTCCCTTGGTGTCCCTCTCCCCAAGGGGCCAGAGATCCTAGACCCCATAAGGAGCTATGAAACAGTTCCTAGCCTTTCTCCACGTAGTCTCTCGCTCAGGGGTGTGGACTCCTAGCACTAAGTGTTGCACTGCTTTATACCCTGCTGTCTACCACACATTTCATGCCTCATTAAGGGATTAAATTCCTGAGCCTCTGGGATTCCTCTTGACGGATTTCATAACAAGTGCGATCATTGGCTGGCAGTGGCTGCTATGGCTGTTGTTTTCCTGCTTAGACATCAGCTTGGAACTTTTGCACCTTCGACCTCAATTTCTTGGCAAACTTTTACTGTATTGAGTTAATGATAAGAAACGAGATAATTGTTGCCTCGGTATCTATATGGAGCACACTGGTCGTGTGGTTTAGTGTACTCCGTGGTCCTTGTCAGACCTCATTGAAGCACAATGCATGAAACCCATGTCCCGATGCATGCATTCGTTCTGTAAAGGACTCCTTAAAAGAAAATGTGACTTTCCTTTCACACCTCATTTCTTCATTCCACAAACATTCGGACCTTTGTTCCACACCAGGTCCATTGCTGGGATGACAGTGGTGTATAGAGGCCTCACTGTGGCAGGTGAATCTCTCTTTCCACACCTTTTCTTCTTCCCACTGAAAGAACTGAGGAGCCCTAGAAGCACTGTATGGGCTCCTGTGGTATCCTGGAGTTAACAGCAAGTACTCCTTTTGACTCCTCCCATATTCCCACCCCCATCAGTGGATTGAAACCATCAAGGAAATAACATTAAGTGAAGCTATCAAGTGAAGCCATCAAGGAGAATAACACGGTTCTTAAGCCCCGTCGTTAAGGACATTGCCTATATCTCTCTGCAGCTTGGCAAACAGCAGAAATGATTGCCATCTGCTGACTTACCCTCAGAGCTGAGAGCTGCAGACCAGCCTGGCCTCCTGTGGGCTGGACACACATCTCTGATTAGGACAATTTCAGTGGCTTCCCGAACCCCTTTAGACTTTGCTTAATCCTTCTCACTCCACTGAGCTATGTATGGTTCCGCTTAGAGTTTAGGGGGAATTACAATACCAGGCTGGAGGGGAGGCCAAACTCTGGGGAGTGAGACTTCAAACCAATGCTCTTCTTTTATATGTCAGTGTGAGGTTGACAGAGAAAAAGGCAAATGATATCAGCGGCCAGGTGTCAGTATAAAGCGGCTGATTTGGAAAATAGTTCCTTTGAGGCCTGTTTGGGTGAGAATCATTGAGATCACACACAAAAAAGGAAGCAGCTGGTAAGTTCTGGAAACCTTTTTATATAAGCCCAGACTTTGAATAATGCACTAAATGGAGTGTATTGCATGTATTTAAATATTTATGTACAAATGGCTCATTTTTTTAGCCTGCTGTGCCACAGCCCCACAACTTGACACAATTGTTTTTAAATTCCCATTGTCTAGATACTAGAAACTATTGTACAAAAGACACCGGAATCATAAACAAACAAAGAAAACACAGACCGGATCATTACAAACCAAACTGCTCTTCACAGCATTCTAGAGTAAAGGGTTTTGAAGCCGTGTTATGAGTAAATTAAGGTGGAAGGATGTGGGCCTAGACTTGAGTCAAAATTCTCTGTTCAACTCGCTAACTTTGTGACCTTGGGCAAGTTGCTTTTCTCTCTCTTATCTTCAGACTCCTCATGTGTGAAGTGGGGACAATGATAGCTCCTGCCTCACTGTGCTGTGACAATTACATGAATTCCTTGTGTTGGGTGTCCGACCCTTACAAAGCCTTAGCGAATGCTATCTTAAAATGGAAGTTACTCTACATGAGCTGAATAGAACCATTCACTAGCAAAATATCACCAAGTAAGATCTGGGGAAGGCAGACACTTGATTTTAGGAGAAGATACCACAGCTGTGGATACAATGGTGTCCAGCACACAGTAGGTGTCTGCTAAATGTTGCTTTATTAATATTTATAATATTACAGTATAATTGTGGTGATTACATTAATAATCCAACATTAATAGCTGAAAAATATGTGTAGAGCAACGACAGGCATGAATTAGATTGTTCTATGAAATGAACTAAAATGTGCACTTCAAACAAGGACTCAGGAGGGACTGTTTGAAGCAGACAGAGGTAGAACTTTCAAACTTCTAGCCTGGAAATCATTACTGTCTCTTTTCTCACTGGGACGTAGGCATTGGTTGCACTTGGTTCCCTAGGAGATGACTTATGGATGTCTTGCCCTGGGGCTGTGTTTTCCTGGGGACAGCATTCCAGTTCCTGTCTGTGAAGCCGAGATCCAAGAGGAGGGCAATAGGCCCACACTGAAGTCACCACCTACAGTCACCGCTTTCTCCTGCTGCCTTTGGGCCTTGAGTTTCATACCCCATGTGTGGTAGAGAATAGAGGCTGCTTCTAGAGTTTGACTCGTACCCAGAACTATCAGTTCACTGTGGATCTGTGTGCAGACCCTACCTCTGTCTCCTCTAAGCCCCCTTGTGCTGCTGTGGGCAGGTTGGATTGACCCTCTGTGTACCTTACCTTCTCTCCTTACTCCAAACCTTTGTACTGAGGCAGGGAAAGGAATAGACATTCTTTACCTATCCCCATCCCGAAGTCAGTACTCAGACCATATGTGATGAGCAGAGACTGTCTTTGCAGGAAGATCTACCGATTTGCCAAAGAAAGGAATGCAGCTCTGGGACCTCCTAGCTGCAGGATTGTGTAAATCACTCAACACTGATAAAGTTAAAGTTATGAAATTCAGTAATTTCCATTTTGTACCACAGCTAATTAGCCTAAGGAGAATGGTGACAGAGAACGAATTCCCAAACTTTTCACAAGGTAATCCTGGATGGATGGCTCCAGACAGTCTCACACGTAGTCACATCCAAGATGCTGCATGCAAGGAAGGAGCATTTAATGAGTTCTTCTTGTCTCCTAGACATGATTCTAAGTGCTTAGGGGAAAAAAAATAACCCACTCACTGGAGATCACTATTTTTTATTATTGTGGTATTTTTATAAGGAGGAAATTAAGTCACAGTAACCTGGCCAATGCTATACTCTCATGCTGAGGAAGAGCTGAAGTAACTGAAACCCTATCTAACTTGTTCACTAAGCTGAGGTCTTTTCACCCTTACCACGTATATCCGAAGGACCACTGTGTCTTTTTGCCTTTAGGGCAGGTTTTGGATGTGGAGTTTGTTCTCTGAGGGTCCAGGTGAGGGATTTCAGGCCGCCTCCTCTTGCCTGCAGAAGTGGACCTCAGAACCTCAATATAGTCAGAGAAGATATTGCGCTATTTCCAATATTTCAAGGAGTGAAAGGTAAATCACTCTTCTATGTCATGACCAGTATGGCTCAGGCCTGGAAAGGTCTGACTGAGGTGATGAAAGAATAAGAAAGGACAGACACACATACAGGGAAGCTGGGGGTGAGGGGATGAGAGGGCTGTGCTCACTCTGACGGAGGACACCAAGCAAAACAACCACACCACAGACTTTTGGTATGTAAAGCAATAGGGTCAGGTAGGTGGCCTTGGTAGCAGGACTTTGTTAACAGCTAAATCTGCTCCCATTACCTCTGCTGCCTCTTCGCATGTTGGGTTCTGCACTTGCTAATTTTTACATTCAATGGTCAGTGGAACCCTTGTGGTCGGACCGCAGGAAGGCTTTGCCAACTCCCAGAGGTCTGAGGGGTTGGTCTTTGTCAGGAATTCACAATCAACTCAGGACTTCATCTACTTTATACATTGACTTGGAGCCACCTCTACTCCCTACACTTTTAGAAATATTGAAACAATATGGGCCAACGAATATATAAAACAGTTGTTTTGCATTTGTTCGCATAATGTGATAATGCGATCATTTCATTATCTTTTGTGGATAAATACTTTTCTTGGCAATTAGGCTTCTAGCCTTATAGTGTACAACAATGATCTTTTATATACACTTTAGATGAGTTCCTTTAAACATGAAATGGGTTTGGAGTGGGAGCTAGACAGAAATGGATGTTGGAAATGAAAACAGCAGTGTCTAAGGGTCTGTAACAAGGAGAGATCTGGTGCCGACGGTCAGTATCGGTTAGCTGGCACGGTATCACCCTCCTGTTCTAAGAGAAGGTGGTACTTCCTGGTGGTTTCTCATCCTTATGTGCATACCAAATGCTTTTATTCCACACAGCTGTGACTGGCTCTTACTGAACCCAGGGGATGCTTCCAACCGACTTTCAAAATATAGTGGGGAGGCCAGATTGCTGGTTTCCCTTACACCCACCCCTAAGTGATGCCGTCTAAAGCCAAACAAGGATGCTGTTGTACACTAACCACTGTTTGGATTTTTTTTAAATGCATGTACGTATACAGACGCAAGGCTAGATGAAGGCTGGAGAATGAGGAAGGACATTTACATCCTTTGAAACAAAATCTCTCATTGGCCTGAATCTCACCGAGTGGGCTAGGTGCTACCTGGCTAGTGAGCTCCAGGGATCCCTGTGTCTGTGTCTGCTCAGCCCTAGTATTATAAGCCTTCACTACTGTGCCCAGAAGCTTTTATATGGATACTGGGTGTGGAGCTCAGGGCCTGCCCTGCCACCCCCTTACGCACCAGACCACTAGAAGGATCTGCCATGCTTAAATGTACAACAGGTTGGTAACTGGGAATTGTCAGGCCAGTTGCACCATTCATTCTGTTTGTATTTTTGAATAAGCGGTATGACCTCATGGCTGGGAAAACCAGACCAATGAGGAATACACTTTGACGAGTCTTCTTGTTACTTGTGCCCTCTCAGTCTTTAATCCATCATTCTAGCTACAAACTTTCACGTCTGTTAATTTTCCACATATGTTTATTGCATGTATTTATGTATGCACAAGTAGACACATGCAATGGTTTTTTTTATCTCATTGCTTCTAAAATCAGAGAGGTAACATGGTGCATGTGTATGTGTGTGTGTGTGTGTGTGTGTGTGTGTGTGTGTGTGTGTGTGTGTGATATGTACTGAGTAGCGTGGGAGGATATCACTGTACATGGATACAGGAAGGAATTTCCAGAATTAGCATTTGGGTCAAGGCTAAATGCATCTGAGAGTTGAATACAGTTGTGAATTGTTCTTTAAGAGCTGGGATCCCATCAGTACCATATGTAAAGGCCAACTTTTTGTGGGCTCCTTAGAAGAGAGAATCAACAAGCATGTTAACCTATCAAATTGACCAAAATCCAGAAAACTGACAATATAATTTTGATTTGCATTTCTCCTGTTTGGAAGTGTGCTCGACTTTTAAAAAATGATGTTTAAAGACTGTTTTATTTAGGCTTTGTAACACAGTTATGTCTTTTGACAGTTTTCCTATTCATTTGCATATAAGCTTCTTATGGAAACTATGCTAGTAGCTGTTTTCATAACAGCAAAATTACCTGAGTGTTTGATTTTGGTTTTGTCTGTGACTTGAGTTGAAAATTGTTTTCCGGGTTGTTACTTGTTCTTGACTTTACTTATTATATATACCTTTTGCATATGGAACTTCTTAAAACTGTGATTGAGGTACTGAAACTTTAAATGTCCATTTCCTGTGTTTTATCCATGATTGGAAGGACTTTTCCCCTTTCCAAGTACACTGTTCTTAATTCCTTCCGCTGCTTAGGGTTATCATGAAATAGTTTTAGGCATACATGAATTACAGGAAGTAATGTAACAACTCCTGGGCACCCATCATCCATCTGTAGTCATTTGAATATTGCCCAATCTTATCTATTGTCCAACTTATATTGAGAATATTAACGCATAAATATAACTCATAAATCCCAGATATTATATTATTTCTTGATAAGCACATCAATATATGTTAATTACATATAAGGATTTTTAAAAGAACATACTTTTCATAACATTATTATATCAAGAAGTTTTCTGGAATTTTATAGCATTGAATTCTGTGTATAACACCGGGTATGGATCCAGCTTTACTGTTTTCTCCCATTCTGCTCTCACAACTTAACTTTTTATAAAGTTTATTTTAACTTGCCAGTATAATTGAAGTTTTTGGTTTTGTTTTGACTTTCTATTCTGTCCTCCTTGGCTGTCTATTTACAGTTTTGTCCTCTTTAGATTACTGATATGGTAGAGTAGTTTAATGATTATTGGGACTACTATTTAAAGGGAGCGATAAGTCTCTACTCAGTCCACACTGTATAAAGGTGGCAGAAAATGTGATTTACAATGCAGTTCCTTAGAAACTGACAATGTAGGAGTGGGGGCTGAGGTATGTGAGAGTATGCTCCCCAAGGAAAGGACCGGGAAAGCAAACTATACTGAACAGCTTCTTAAGCTGTGGGTCACAATAGTAGAGTCACAAAACTTTGGCAGGAGTGAGTGACAGATTTTGAATGTGCAAGGACCTCAAATTAACTCAAGATCAAAAGTAAATTCCTCC
>CACVCL010034352.1:0-52819 GCA_902729485.2 Mus minutoides
GCAAATTTCCCTGGGTCTGAAGTTTTAATAAGATAATACAAATAAGCCAAAAAGTATATGTTATTATATTTAATTCTTTCAGAATGCAATATCTATACAATGTATTTTGATAATGTCCATCTCCTAGAACTCCCTGACAATTTCTCAGTTACCCCTTAACCCATCTGTAGCAGGAACAGGCAGGACCTTCTCTATGTAATTGCAGGGGGTCCACCGAGCTTCAAAAGCATCTCCTGCAGGAGGACCTAATTGAGGACTGCCTGAGAGGATTGCTGGTGCAGACAATGCCAGCCAATCAGGAACTGCTCTTTAGAAGAGATGCTTTCTTGGAGCCAGTGGGGGCGCAGGTGGAAGGTATTAAAGGAGCTTGCAGCAGTGTACAGAGAGTTTGCTGTGGTGTTTCTCACTTGCTCCCAAAGTCTGTGCCATTGACTCTGCACCATCTCACCTCCAGCCCCCAAGGGCAGGTAGGGTTAGGTGGCTAATAGTTCAGGGCACAGACAACACCCACCCCTATCCAATTTCATGTTCTCTTCTTGTTTTAAATAACCCACTATGCACAAAGGTACAGGGCCATTCACTGGAGTGTGGGCAATCTACTAGGCATCACGTCAAAATGACTCTCCTTTCCCCCAGAAGGCATCAGCTACAATGGCTCCTTGACGGGGATTGAAGTTTGTGGCAGCTCCTCTCCCATTCATGCTCCTTGACGGGAATTGAAGTTTGTGGTAGCTCCTCTCCCATTCATGCTGGAATTTTATCTGACTCAATCTTGTGCAGATCCTGTGCAGGTAACCATAGCTGCTGTGAGTTCACACTTCAAAGTAAAGTGGTATCCAGAAAGCATCAGGCAAGGTATCTTGTAGTGTTTCCTTCCACACAAAAAAATAGTTCCATTCAGAAGTAGTTCTCATATGTTAGAAACTGATAAAATACAAACTTCTAGCTTATATAGTTCTTCAAAAACTGGTATGATATTGGCCTAGGAGAGATGGCTCAGGGGTTCAGAGCACTTGTTGCTCTTGCAGGGTCAATTCCCAACACCTACACAGTCACTAAACACCATATGAAACTCGAGTGCCAGCGGATCAGATGCAATCTTCTGGCCTGTGCAAGCTCCACAGTAAATGCACATGCAGGCAAACCACCCAGACACACAAAATAAATATTTACTGGAGATTATTGTACATCTTCATACCAATATGGGCAAACTGACATCACAGCACCACTGACCTGCCCTGACTCTGGTTTCATTGTTTGGGGGAACATATTATAGCTTACAATGTACATCTGTATATTTTATATGTATTTTGTTATATTAATTAATTTATTTATTTGTGGGAGAGGCATGCACATGCCAAGTCTACACATGGAAGTCTGAGGACATTTGTGGGAGTTGGTATGCTTCTCCACTTTGTGGGTATCGGTAATCAGACTCAGGTGATCAGAATCAGCAGCAAGCATATTTTTAATCACTCAGTATCCCACTAACCCCTAAAATATTAATGTTTTGACCTTTGTTTTTTTTTTTAAGATTTGTTTATTATGCAAACAGCATTCTGCCTGCATGTTTGCCTGCAGGCCAGAAGAGGGCACTAGATCTTGTTATAGATGGCTGTGAGCCACCATGTGGTTGCTGGGATTTGAACTCAGAACTTCAGGAAGAGCAGAAAGAGCTCTTAACCTCTGAGCCATCTCTCCAGCCCTTGACCTTTGTTTTTAATTTTGACTTTGTGTCCATTCTTAGTTACAGAGGCAGTGTTTATTTTCATGTGTTGATTTTGTAATATCCTTAAATCCACTAATTTTTAAAACCTTTGTGTAGATTCTATCTGATTTTGTATATGTGACTATGTCAACTGCAAAGAATGATAGTTCTTCTTTACAAAGGAGAAGAAGAAAAAGAAGAGGAAGAAGAGTAGGAGGAAAAAGAGGAAGAAGAGGAGGTAGGAGGAGGAAGTGAAGGAGGAAGAAGAGGAAGAAGAAAAAACAAGAGGGAGAAGGAACAAAAATAGACAGGTTGCTGGATCGAGCACCCAGTTAGGTCCAAGAATTACTTGGAACAGTTGGTAATATTGTTCCAGGCTCTCATAGATGATTCGCATCATAAATGGTTCCTCGGCACAACAGACATTTAATAGTCTGATTCCCAGGGATGGTGCTAGTGGAAGGTGTTGGACCAGGGAGAGATCCTTAAGTCATTAGGTATGTACCCCTAAAAGGACCATGGTACCCTGGTATTTTCCTCATTTCTTTTCCTTCCCAACCATTTCACCAATGGTTGTTTTCACCAAGCACTCTCACCATGAAAAGTAGTGTCTCACCTCTGCCTCAAAGCAAAAGGGCCAATCATGAGCTAGAATAAAGGTGCAGACTAGAGTAAACTTTTCTCTGTGTAAGTCAATATCCACAGGTATTTGAATTAGTTACAGAAAGCTAATGATTCCCAAAGGTGGGAAACTTGAGGTATAAAATTATGATATTTTGTTCTTCATCAAGAGGTAATGTCAGAGATGAGGGATGTCATTTAAAGCACAAGGAGTAGGGAGGTGGCTCAGTGTTGAGTGCTTCCATATGCCTAAAGGCTGGAATTTAATCCTCAGCACTGTGTATACACATACACACACACACACACACACACACACACACACATGCATGCATGCATGTAGACACACACAGATACACACACTCAGACAGAGACAAATAGAGATACACAGAGAGACAGACAGACATACACACAGACACACACAGATAGACAAACAAACATGTAGACATGCAAACAGACACACAGATACACAGACAGACAGGCAGACACACACACACATACACACATACTCACAAATTTCTGGTCATGGGGGCAATTACCCACATAGTCTTTTAACGTAAATTAATAGAATGTTCCACACATCTTTAAGACTATGCAGTTTCAGCCAGCTCAGGTGGGTCAAAGTAAAGATAAGCAATATTTTGTTTCCTCTGTTAAGTCTCATTCATCCCCAAACTATCTTGGGAGGTTTTAAACAACACACAAAAAGTATTAAGCTTATCTCTTATGAAAAAACATGTTTTCAACTTAACTTACTTCAACTGAGAAATGATCTGTGACTTAATTTTTCCTCCTGATGCTTGGGATGTACAAGAATCCAAATGAAAATGAAGTTAATGTTGAAAACCTACTTACTGCTCTTGAATATGACTTCCTTTCTATGATTCATAAGTGTATTCCTGCACAGCATGTGCTCATCATGACCATGAGTCCTTTTAGCAGCTACTGTTAAATTCCTTTAAAATGAGAAGCCTGAAATAGCTTGTGTAGGATGTATTTACTGGAACAAACTGAAGTACAGGACTTCTCTGTAACTTCAAGCTTGCATAACTTATTCTTTCTCACAAACCCAAGGCCTAATGCATACTTGATAAGTAATTTCTCTCCCCAGAAAGATGGACCATCCACCCGAGGCTCCATCCCATAATCAGTCACCAAACACAGACACTATTGCAAATGCCAGCAAGATGTTGCTGACAGGACCCTGATATAGCTGTCTCCTGTGAAACTATGCCAGTGCCTGGCAAATACAGAAGTGGATGCTCAGAGTCATCTATAGGATGGAACACAGGGCCCCTAATGGAGAAGCTAGAGAAAGTACCCAAAGAGCTGAAGGGGTCTGCAACCCTATAGGAGGAACAACAATATGAACTAAACAGTACCCCCAGAGCTCGTGTCTCTAGATGCATATGTAGCAGAGGATGGCCTAGTCGGCCATCATTGGGAAGAGAGGCCCCTTGGTCTTGTAAACTTTATATGCCCCAGTACAGGGCGGGGGAGGGGAGGATATAGGGGACTTTTAGGATAGCATTTGAAATGTAAATAAAGAAAATATCTAATAAAAAGTTGTTAAGAAAAAAAAAGTAATTGCTCTCCTAAATATACTCTTTAGTATGTAAGTATTTTCTCCCACAACTATATATTGGACGTTGATTGTTAAACAAAAAAAGTTCATCAAAGAAAATAATACCTTTTCAGTTTTCAAAAGTTAGCAGAATAATATTTTAAATGTTCATGCTCAAGCTTAAATATTATTAAAGTATGTATTTCATGAGAGAAATAGTCTTTAATAAATTTGATAGAAATAAAGATTTATATACAATATTTACATAGTCAGGTCTATTCGTGTTAATTTGAGGCAGAAAAATATTTTAAAATAAAAATGCATTTGAGGGTTGAGGGAAGCAGGTCATGTGTAAGATGTCAATTCAATCCCTATCTCTAAAATTAATTTACTGGTTAAAAAGTTCAGTGTGTAAGATTAAAAAAATAAATGCCCCCCCCCCCATACTGGCAAAAGCATACTAGACCAAACGACTCATAAGTACTAAGGAGTTACTGTGCTACTAAGTTACATCCATGGCCTAATAAACACTATATCATCTCCATGGCCTAATAAACACTATATCATCTCCATGGCCTAATAAACACTATATCATCTCCATCTTCTAGCTCCTAGTCCTCGATTAGAAGATAGAAATTTTGGTCCACTACAGGTGGTTCTTATGCAACTACTGTAGGGTAACAATGAGATTCTGAGAACCTGTGCGCCCAGAGTATGATATCTGCCTGAAAACATAGCTGCTAAATTGAGATAGATAGAAAGAAGTCCCTTCTTAAAAATTAAATACATATGACATCTGTATGTGTGTATATATACACACACACACACACACACACACACACACACATATATATATATATATATATATATATATATATATATATATATACACATACACACATATATATATATATATACATGCATACAGATACATTGTGGATATTTCGCTAAGGTTTTCTCTCTCAAAAAAAAAGTTTATATATACTTGTGGAGTTTTTCAAGTATTAAATAAAAATAGATTTTTGTTGTTGTTGCTGTTGGAACACTCTCTCCACTCTCTCTCCCAACAAATTAACCAGTTACTGTTTGGTATATATAAAATAAAAAACTATTCTGTGTATTATATTCCAAATTTTGCACACTCTTTGTTTCACTTGCAATCATGCCATGCATACTGCTTTTTATCTTGTTGAAAGACATGTCTTTAAGATCTTTTCAAAACTGCAGATACAAATCTGCCTCAGTCTTCCTTGATTACAAAATATACAGCTGATTGTACAAGTTAGAAAGCTAGTCTCATATTGACAAACACTCAGGTGGTTCTAACTCTTGCTAACATTGCCGCAATGGATGTGCACATATAAAGTACTGGTTATTAAGTTGCTGGGTCAAAGTGTGCTCAGATTTGCCATCTTGACAAACACTGCCAAACTTCCCTCAAACACATTGTCATGTATCACCCCACATGCCAGAGCTAAGAGCTGCAATAGCAAAGTTTCTTCTATCAACACCTCTTCCTACCTGTGGCAAGGAAAGGTGCTCATCGGCAATACACACGCACGAACCTGCTTTGAGAATTCCTTCCCTGGGAGACATAAACATTTACCTCCTCCTCATGTCCTGAGGACACACACAAACCAAAGTACAATCTCACCAAGTTCACCCTGGAGAGCCAACAAGTTTATTGTGATTAAATACAGAGGATGAATTAACAGAGCATGGGTGTCCCCAGAAACATCCCAGGCAGTCTTCTCAGTCATGGACAATGGTTTCACCATAAATGCATAGATTGGGTCCCTTTCAGTTCATCCTCCTTAGCACTATAGCACCTCTGGAAACATACTCACAACTAGGGCTAAATTACAAAGCCTGAGGTAATGGTTGAAATCTAAGATGATGTTCCATGAGCTTTCCCACACTCTTTTTCTCTGAGGGATGTCAAGTCAACAAGCCTGCTCTCCCCCCCCCCATGCTTGTTGAAATTATGATGTAATTTCAAGAGGACCACCACTTGCCACCACATGGTATGACAGGGCAAAAAGCACCCAAAGGCCCTGGTGCCACTAAGATGAGCAAGTAAGTGGTGGAAAGATGGGAGGAAAAAAAAAAGTAGCAAAACACTGTATGTGCCACGATGAGAAACAGGACTAGAAATAAGAAAGAAGTGAGGAACAGTAGTCTGCACTGCCACCTGAGGCTGGGATGAGGTCCTAGTCCCTACTGAAGATGAGGACCGTGTCTGGGTCAATATCCATGGCCCATTGCTGTTCTGAGCTGCCACCAGGAGCCGTGTCAATGTCCAAGGGCTATGCTATAGCCAGTGAGGCTATAGCACCCAAAAGAATGGGTCTCACAACTTATCCATGCAGCAAGTAAAGCTAGTCCTGGTGGCAGGGATGCAAGTGAGAGAGGACATGAGAAATGGAGAACTGGCCCACCCAGGGCAAAGCAGGAGAGCACACCCTGGTTGTGTGGGTGCAGAAAGGGAGGTAGACAGACCAACTTGGTTATGACCCAGACACAGATCCAGGACCCTAACATCTACCCCATCTCTGAGCTGCTGGAGCATGTGTAAGGACCAGTCCTACGGAACCAAAGCTGAGGTACCTCTATGATGCAGGGCTACAATAGGATATCTGAAAGGAGTCCTCATAAGGATCCAGTATTGATAGTGCAGCAGAAGTCAGAGGCCTTAAACCAGACCAATGACTTGCTACAATGAACATCTGCAGGAGAAGCTGTTTGAGCAAAAGTAATTCTACAGAGAGATGATTTCTTTTTTCTTTTTCTTTTCTATTTATTATTTGTTGTTTGGGAAGCATGCTGTGACTTCACAAAAAAAATCAATAAAGAGTTTTTTTAAAAAGATAATTACATCATTTTCCCCTCTCCCTTTCCTTCCCAGTCAGCCTCTCCCATTTCTCTCTCTTTGATCCCTCACAAATTCATGGCCTCTTTTTCTTTGTTATTGCTAATATGTATGTATACATTTACTTGTATCAGGGCTGACCAATTGATATTAGATAGCCAATTAGGAGGCTCAACCCTGAAGGAAACTTCCTCCTGTTCTCAGCAATTGTTAGTTATCTTTAGTTCTTTGTCTAGGGCTGGGACCCAGCTAGATTTCTTCCTTCTGTGTTAGCATGACTATTAGCTTTGTTTGAGTCTTGTTTAGGTATCTATATTTTTTTATTTTTGTTGTTTTGTTTTAAGACGGAGTCTTGCTATGTAGTTGACTGGTCTGTAACAGACTATGTAGACTATACTGACCCTGAACTCACAAAGATCTACCTGCATCTGCCTCCTGAGTGCTGGGGTTAAAGAGATGTGCTACCATGCTTGGGCTGCAGGAATATTGTTAAAGTATTGTGATGAAGTCCCCCTATCATTTCTACAATCTCAAATCAGATTTTCTGACCCTCTGGCCTTTACAATCTTCATGCCTCTCTTTCTCAATATTTCCTGAGCCTTAGTTGCAAGAATTTTGTTGTAAACATATTTACTGGGAATTAGCACCCAAGAGTCAGTGGTTCTCTGTATTTTGAAGATTTGTGGTTTTCTATAAGTGGTTTCTGTCTCTTGTAAAGAGAAGCTTCTTTGATGAGGAGTGAAATTTATATTTATTGGTGTACTGGCTAGGTTTGTGTCAACTTGACACAGCTGGAATTATCACAGAAAAAGGAGTTTCAGTTGGGGAAATGCCTCCATGAGATCTAGCTGTGAGGCATTTTCTCAATTAGTGATCAAGGGCCCCTTGTGGGTGGGACCATCTTTGGGCTGGCAGTCTTGGGTTTTATAAGAGAGCAGGCTGAGCAAGCCAAGAGAAGCAAGCCAGTAAAGAACATCCCTCCATGGCTTCTGCATCAGCTCCTGCTTAAGTTCCAGTCCTGACTTCCTTTGGTGATGGACAGCAGTATGGAAGTGTAAGCCGAATAAACCCTTTCCTCCCCAACTTGCTTCTTGGTCATGATGTTTGTGCAGGAATAGAAACTCTGACTAAGACAATTGGCATCAGGATTAGTATTTAGAATCAGGAATTGTGCTGCTTTAGAAAAGTGGCAGTAGAAGGTGTGCTCTAAGGTCCATGACCACACTACTCATGCAAGTCAGAAGTTTCCACTACTGGACATGATTCCCTACCCCACCCCTGTAAAAAGGGTGAAATATACTTGGACAGTTGGTTACCACCAAAATTTAGTGATATTTTGCCATCTTCTAGTACTATGAAAGCTTGTCTTCAAGGTTGATGACTGCACATCAGATCCAGCTCTGATCCTCTCAGTCCTATGTTTGAAATGCACAGTGTCTTTCTTCAGCAGTAATGCTTGCTCTTGATGGTTGCTTACAACCAGACTCTGCTGACCTAATGAAGATGGCAACTCCTTGCTCAGAGAACTATGTTTGACAATATTCACCATCCTTCTGTAGAATTCTCCTTTGCTTATCAGTACACCAGGATATTCACTGGGTGACAGTTCTCAAAGGCACTTGTCATATCAAAAGAGTTAGTTTATTATATATGTATATATTTAGCATATTTGTTTAAGAATATCTACCATGAGAGCTGGTGAGATGGCTCAGCAGGTAAGAGCACCCAACTGCTCTTCCGAAGGTGATGAGTTCGAATCCCAGCAACCACATGATGGCTTACAACCACCCGTAATGAGATCTGACGCCCTCCTCTGGTGCATCTGAAGTCAGCTACAGCGTACTTATGAATAATAATAAATGAATTTATAAAGAAAATAAAAAGAATATCTACCATGAGACATCCGGGCACCTTCCCTGCCAGAGAAGAGGTGTTTGCCCAGGAGGCCTCTGCCTGCAGGAGCAGAAGAGGGAGCCATCTTGGGTCCCGGACTCTCAGAGACCAGTCTGTGGAGGGTGAGCCAGTGGACTGCAGAAGCGACATAGCTTCTGGGCAGACCCACTTTCAAGCTCCAGACATCCAGGCACCTTCCCCTCCAGAGGAGAGGTGTCTGCCCGGGAGGCCTCTGCCTACAGGAGCAAGTGAGGAAGCCATCTTGGGTCCCAGGTGATCACTCAGACTGCAGAAGTAACACATGTAATGGGACAGGCCCTGTATCAGGCCTTCATCTTTAGCCAAGAGGCAGGTCTGAACACCAGACCTCTGTGCACCTTCCCTGCAAGAGGAGTGCTTGCCTGCAGAGACTATTCTGACCACTGAGACTCAGAAGAGAGCTGGACTCCCAGGACTAGTGACAGAGGCTAACAGAATCACAGGAGGAACAAGCTCCAAACAGAGACAATTATAACAACTAACTCCAGAGATATCCAGATAGAGAAAGGCAAACATAAGAATCTTAACAACAGCAACTAAGACAACTCACCATCATCAGAGCCCAGCACTCCCACCTCAGCCAGTTCTGGATACCCCAACATACCCAAAAAGCAAGCCTCAGATTTAAAATCATACCTCATGATGCTGGTAGAGGACATTAAGAAGGACATTAATAAATCACTTAAAGAAATACAGGAGAACAATGCTACAGAGGTAAAAGTCCTTAAAGAGGAAACACAAAAATCCCTTAAAGAACTACATGAAAACACAACCAAACAGGGGATAGAAATTAACAAAACCATCCAAGACCTAAAAAGGGAAGTAGAAACAATAAAGAAAACCTAAAGTGAGACAACTTTGGAGATAGAAACCATAGGAAAGAAATCAGGAACCATAGATGCAAGCATCAGCAACAGAATAGAAGAGATGGAAGAGAGTATCAGGTGCAGAAGATTCCAAAGAGAACATGGACACAACAATCAAAGAAAACACAAAATGCAAAAAGATCTTAACTCAAAACATCCAGAAAATCCAGGACACAATGAGAAGACCAAACCTACAGATAACAAGAGTAATGAGAATGAAGATTTTCAAATTAAAGGGCCAGCAAATATCTTGAACAAAATTATAGAAGAAAAATCCCAAACCTAAAGAAAGAGATACCCATGAACATACAAGAAGCCTAAAGAATTCTAAATAGACTGGACCAGAAAAGAAATTCCTGATGACACATAATAATCAGAACAACAAATGCACTAAATAAAGACAGAATATTAAAAGTAGTAAGGGAAAAATGTCAAGTAACATATAAAGGCAGGCCTATTAGAATTACACCAGACTTCTTATCAGAAACTATGAAAGTCAGAAGATCCTGGGAAGATGTTATTCAGACCCTAAGAGAACACAAATGCCAGCCAAGGCTACCATACCCAGCAAAACTCTCAATTACCATAGATGGAGAAATCAAAGGATTCCATGATAAAACCAAATTTACACATTATCTTTCCACAAATCCAGCCCTTCAGAGGATAATAAAGGGAAAACTCCAACACAAGGACAGAAAATACACCCTAGAAAAAGTAAAAGAGTAATCCTTCAAAAAACATAAAGAAGACAGCTGCATGAACAGAATCCAAAATTTCACAACAAAAATAACAGGAAGCAACAATTACTTTTCTTTAATTTTTCTTAACATCAATGGACTCAATTCCCCAATAAAAAGACATAGACTAATAGACTGGCTACACAAACAGAACCCAACATTTTGCTGCTTACAGGAAACCCACCTCAGGGAAAAAGACAGACACTACCTCAGAGTGAAAGGCTGGAAAACAATTTTCCAAGCAAATGGTCTGAAGAAACAAGCTGGAGTAGCCATTCTAATATCGGATAAAATTGACTTTCAACCCAAAGTTATAAAAAAAGACAAGGAGGGGCACTTCATACTTATCAAAGGTAAAATCAACCAATATGAACTCTCAATTCTGAATATCTATGCTGCAAATACAAGGGCAGCCACATTCATTAAAGAAACTTTAGTAAAGCTCAAAGCATACATTGTACCTCAAAAAATAATAGTGGGAGACTTCAACACCCCAATCTTACCAAAGGACAGATCCTGGAAACAGAAACTAAACAGAGACACATGGACACTAACAGAAGTTATGAAACAAATGGATTTAATAGATATCTACAGAACATTTTATCCTAAAACAAAAGGATATACCTTCTTCTCTGTGCCACATGGTACCTCCTCCAAAATTGATCTTATAATTGGTCACAAAACAGGTCTCCACAGATACAAAAATATTGAAATTATCCCATGCATCTTATCTGACCACCACGGACTAAGGCTGATCTTCAATAACAAAATAAAAAAATAGAAAGCCAACATTCACGTGGAAAGTGAACAACAATCTACTCAATGATACCTTGGTCAAAGATGAAATAAAGAAAGAAATTAAAGACTTTCTAGAGTTTAATGAAAATGAAGCCACAAAATGCCCAAACTTATGGGACACAATGAAGGCAGTCCTAAGAGGGAAAACTCATAGCCCTGAGTGCCTCCAAAAAGAAACTAGAGAGAACATACAGTAGCAGCCTGAAAGCACACCTAGAAGCTCTAGAACGAAAGGAACCAAATTGACCGAAGAGGAGTAGACGGCAGGAAATAATCAAACAAAGGGCTGAAATCAACCAAGTGGAAACAAAAAGAACCATTCAAAGAATAAACCAAACCAGGAGCTGGTTCTTTAAGAAAATCAACAAGATAGATAATCCTTTAGCCAGACTAACTAGAGAGCACAGGGACAATATTCTAATTAACAAAATCAGAAATGAAAAGGGAGACATAACAACAGAACCTGAAGAAATCCAAAACATCATCAGATCCTACTACAAAAGGCTATACTCAACAAAATTAGAAAACCTGAATGACATGGACAACTTCCTAGACAGATACCAGGTACAAAGTTAAACCAGGATCAGATTAACAATCTAAACAGTCCCATTTCCCCTAAAGAAGTAGAAGCAGTCATCAATAATCTCCCAACCAAAAAAGCCCAGGACCGGATGGGCTTAGTGCAGAGTTCTATCAGACCTTCAAAGAAGACCTAATTACAAATCTCCTCAAACTATTCCACAAAATAGAAACGGAAGGTGCTCTACCAAATTCATTCTATAAAGCCACAATTACTATGATACCTAAACAACACAAAGATCCAACAAAGAAAGAGAACTTCAGACCAATTTCCCTTATGAATATTGATGCAAAAATACTCAATAAAATCCTCGCCAATGGAATCCAAGAGCACATCAAAACAATCATCCATCATGACCAAGTAGGCGTCATGCCAGCGATGCAGGGATGGTTTAATATACGAAAATCCATCAATGTAATACACTATATAAACAAACTCAAAGACAAAAACCACATGATAATCTCATTAGATGCTGAGAAAGAATTTGAAAAAATCCAACACCCTTTCATGATAAAAGTCTTAGAAAGATCAGGAAGTCAAGGTCCATACTTAAACATAATAAAAGCAATATACAGAAAACCAGTACCCAACATCAAACTAAATGGAGAGAAACTTGAAGCAATCCCACTAAAATCAGGGACTAGACAAGGCTGCCCACTTTCTCTCTACCTATTCAATATAGTACTTGAAGTCCTAGCCAGAGAAATTGGACAAGAAAAGGAGATCAAGGGGATACAAATTGGAAAGGAAGAAGTCAAAATATCACTGTTTGCAGATGATGATAGTATATATAAGCGACCCCAAAAGTTCCACCAGAGAACTCCTAAACCTGATAAACAGCTTCAGTATAGTGGCTGGATAAAAAATTAACTCAAACAAATCAGTAGCCTTCCTATACTCAAAGGATAAATGGGTTGAGAAAGAAATTGGTAAATGACACCCTTCACAATAGTCACAAAGAATATAAAATCTCTTGGTGTGACTTTAACCAAACAAGTGAAAGATCTGTATGACAAGAGCTTCAAGTCTCTGAAGAAAGAAATTGAAGAAGATCTCAGAAGATGGAAAGATCTTCCATGCTCATGGATTGGCAGGATTAACATAGTCAAAATGGCTATATTGCCTAAAGCATACAGATTCAATGTAATCCCCATCAAAATTCCAACTCAATTCTTCTCTGAGTTAGAAAGGGAAATTTGCAAATTCATCTGGAATAATAAAAAACCTAGACTAGCAAAAACTATTCTCAACAATAAAAGAGACTCTGGTGGGATCACCATGCCTAACCTCAAGCTATACTACAGAGCAATTGTAATAAAAACTGCATGGTACTGGTACAGCAACAGACAGGTAGATCAATGGAATAGAATTGAAGACCCAGAAATGAATCCACACATCTATGGTCCCTTGATCTTTGACAAGGGAGCTAAAACCATCCAGTGGAAAAAGGACAGCCTTTTCAACAAATGGTGCTGGCACAACTGGCAGTTATCATGTAGAAGAATGCAAATTGATCCATTCTTATCTCCTTGTACAAAGCTCAAGTCTAAGTGGATCAAAGAGCTCCACATAAAACCAGAGATACTGAAATTTATAGAGGAAAAAGTGAGGAAAAGCCTCGAAGATATGGACACAGGGGAAAAATTCCTAAACAGAACAGCAATGGCTTATGCTGTAAGATCAAGAATGGACAAAAAAATTTTGCAAAGCTTCAGTAAGGCAAAAAACACTGTCAATAAGACAAAAAGGCCACCAACAAATTGGGAAAGGATTTTTACCAATCCTAAATCTGATAGGGGACTAATATCCAATATATACAAAGAGCTCAAGAACCTAACTCCAGAAAATCAAATAACCCCATTAAAAATGAAGTGCAGAGCTAAACAATTCTCAACTGAGAAATATCAAATGGCTGAGAAGCACCTGAAAAAATATTCGACATCCTTAATCATCAGGGAAATGCAAATCAAAACAACCTTGAGATTCCACCTCACACAGTCAGAAAGGCTAAGATCAAAAATTCAGGTGACAAGGAACTGAAGGGGTCTTCAACCCTATAGGTGGAAGAATAACATGAACTAACTAGTTCCCCCTGTGCTCATGTCTCTAGCTGCATATATGGAAGAAGATGGCCTAGCTGGTCATCATTGGGAGGAAAGGCCTCTTGGTCATGCAGACTTTATATGCCCCAGTACAGGGGAACTCCAGGGCCATTATGTGGGAGGGGGTGGGTAGGGGAGCAGGGCAGGGATGAGGGAGGGTATGGGGAAATTTCTGGATAACACTTGAAATGTAAATGAAGAAAATATCTAATAAAGAGAAAAAAAAAAAAACTAACAACAACAACAAAAAAATTCAGGTGACAGCAGATGCTGGCGAGGATGTGGAGAAAGAGGAACACTCCTCCATTGCTGGTGGGATTGCAAGCTTCTACAACCACTCTGGAAGTCAGTCTGGTGGTTCCTCAGAAATTGGACATAATACTACCACTAGATCCAGCAATACCTCTCCTGGGCATATACCCAGAACATGTTCCAACTGGTAATAAGGACACATGCTCCACTATGTTCATAGCAGCCCGATTTTTAATAGCCAAAAGCTGCAAAGAACCCAGATGTCCCACAACAGAGGAATGGATACAGAAAATGTGGTACATTTACACAATGGAGTACTAGTCAGCTATTAAAAACAATGAATTTATGAAATTCTTAGGCTAATGGATGTATCTGTAGGATATCATCCTTAGTGAGGTTACCCAATCACAAAAGAAGTCACTAGATATGCACTCACTGATAAGCCGATATTAGCCCAGAAACTTAGAATACCCAAGATACAATTTGTAAAACACAAGAAAATTAAAAAGAAGGAAGACCAGCATGTGGATACTTCATTCCTCCTTAGAATAGGGAACAAAATACCCATGAAAGGAGTTATAGAGACAAAGTTTGGAGCTAAGATGAAAAGATAGACTATCCAGAAGCTACCCCACCTGGGGATCCTCACATAATCAGTCACCAAACCCAGAAACTATTTCATATGCCAGCAAGAGTTTGCTGAAGGGACCCTGATATAGCTGTCTCCTCTGAGTCTTTGTTAGTGCCTGGCAAACACAGAAGTGGATGCTCACAGTCAAATACAGATAGGATGCAACACATGGTCCCCAGTGTAGGAGCTAGAGAAAATATCCAAGAGCCAAAGGGGTCTGCAACTCTATAGGTGGAACAACAATATGAACTAATCAGTACCCCTCCACCCAGCTCGTGTCTCTAGATGCATATGTAGCAGAATATGGCCTAGTCAGACATCATTGGGAAGAGAGGCCCCTTGGTCTTACAAACTTTATATGCCCCAATACAGGGAAAAGCCCTGGCCAAGAAGTGGGAGTGGGTGGGTAGGAGAGCAGGGTGTGGGGAGGGTATAGGGAACTTTCGGAATAGCATTTGAAATGTAAATTAAGAAAATATCTAATAAGGGGTCTGGAGAGATGGCTCAGCGGTTAAGAGCATTAACTGTGCTCCCAGAGGTCCTGAGTTCAATTCCCAGCAACCACATGGTGGCTCACAACCATCTGTAATAGAATCTAATGCCCTCTTCTGGTATGTCTGAAGAGAGTGACAGTGTACTCATATATATTAAATAAATAAATCTTTAAAAAAAAAAAAAGAAGAAAATATCTACCATATGCAATTTTCCTTAGAGTTTGCTGATAACAGTGAAATTTTACAACCATCCTGTATTTCATTTTGTCCTTGGGATATCTATAGTTTCTGCATGTGGATGTTACTATTAATTAATTCTTGTTTTCTTTATGTAGGGCTTTTGCTCTAAGATATCAAAACACATTAAGAACATTGTCTCATTAATCATAAAACATCCCTTTAAGGAAGGCATTTTCAGCTGTATTTCAGAGTAATATAGAGTCCGACTCAGAGTGTAAAGGATGCTCCTTAAGGGTTTACATGAATTAATGGAGTTTTGTTTGCCAGCTCTCTGATTTGAGTTGAGCAAAGTTCATGACAGAGGGTCTCTAAGTTGTCTTCATTAAGAGAAGTCTTGATACTTTTATAAAACTCTAACAAGCAAAATGAGGCAGAGGTCTCCAGATGAGATGAGAAAGGTTGTAAACTCTTAGTCTCAAAGGATTTTACCTTCTTCCATTAAACAATTACAAGAAGGATAGAAGTTGGGCCACAGATAAGGAGAAAACCACACTGTAGATTAAAGTTTATTGATCTTAAGATTCTGAGGTGGTTTAAATGAGACAAATAACCTATGAAACTTTATGAGGCACCCTCAAGGCTTACTCACACTGGAATGGAGGGGGAGTAAACTGAAAGCTATGCTGGAATTCATGGGTACTAGTGTGAACATGGAGGCAATTTGAATGGACCTCCCCGGTTCTGTTGCCAAGTGATGTCTGATGCCTGACAACACCACCAAGTACCACAGCCCATGTGGCACCACCACTGTGAACTCCAGTGCAGGTGCTTGGAATTCTGACCCAACATAAGGAAGGCTATCTATAGAAAGGTCCAGGTAGCAAAGAGAGACACAAGAAAAGCTCTGTGGACTTTTGTTCAGACTTATTGTGTGGCCAGCTACTGATATACAGTGGGTCCCAACCACATCTCATTTCTATCCTTCTCTCATAAAAGCTGAAATTGCATGGATACACAGAGTATGGGAATGAATCTCACACAGACACGACCCTAAGATTCTCTTCCTGTAGCTCAGAGGCCTTAACAGCAGGCACCATTGCTTCCTCTTGTTATAATTTAAAGCAGAAGGCCATGGCTTCAAAGGGGGTAGTCAGTATGAGGAATAGAGAAAAATTACAAAATGTCATTGTCACTTCAGGCAAGAGTGACTTATGAATAAGTAGCAGAGATCAAACAACACATAGACTTTCCAGAAAATATACTAGAGTAGACTTTATTTTCCATTTTAAATACAAGAATAGAAGGAAATCAGGAAAATAATGTGCAAGCAGTCATAAGCTTTAGGTACAAAACTTATTTGTTTTCTGTAGCAACGAAATTTCTTCCATGCTAAAAACAGTGATTTTTGGCTATATGCATCATGTTCCTGTTAATTCCAGTGTATCACAAGGTTTCTCATTGTTACTATTTCAAGCTGTCCAAAAGTATGAACACTAAAACAGGTGTACTAAAAAAAATATATAGTGTGCTTAACATAAAAGCTTCTTATGGTAGCATACAATCAGTACCTCTGACATTGGAGAGACACAGTCAAAGTAGAGTCCTTATGTGAAGCACACATACACACACTAAGATGCCTTCTGGCAAGGCCAGACTTCAGAGGTTCTGTTTCCTCTAAGGCTTGTCATTAGAAAAATGAGACAGGGCTGGTGAGATGGCTCAGTGGTTAAGAGTGCTGACTGCTCTTCCAAAGGTCCCGAGTTCAAATCCTAGCAACCACATGGTGGCTCACAACCATCCATAACAAAATCTGATGCTCTTTTCTGGAGTGTTTGAAGACAGATACAACGTACTTACAAATAATAAATAAATAAATCTTTAAAAAAAGAAAAAAAAGAAAAATGAGACAAATTGCCAGTACTGATGCACATAAATTTTCTTTATCTTCCTTTGCTCCAGTTGTGGGGTGTCACCTACTGATTTCACAGGTTGTCTACTGTGCTCTTAAGAAAATAAAAATGAAGCCGGGTGTGGTGGCACACGCCTTTAATCCCAGCACTCAGGAGGCAGAGGCAGGTGGATTTCTGAATTCGAGGTCAGCCTGGTCTACAGAGTGAGTTCCAAGACAGCCAGGGTTATACAGAGAAACCCTGTCTCGAAAAAATAACAAAAGAAAGAAAGAAAGAAAGAAAGAAAGAAAGAAAGAAAGAAAGAAAGAAAGAAAGAAAGAAAGAAAGAAAGGAAAGAAAGAAAAAAAAGAAGGAAAGAAAAGAAAGAAAAGAAAAATGAGCAAATCCTGCCCCACAGACCCACCCCACCTGCAGCTTATCCACACCCATGGGATATCCTGATTTGTTGTTAGACTCTAAACTGTTATTCTCTCCAACCCTTAGGTAATTTAGTGTTAATCACAAAAACCTTATTCTTTAAAGTCTTTTTAGATCCCTTACAGTTTTACTGGACCCCAGAGATATTTGCGCTAATCTGAATCTGAAGGTTTGCTTCCAAAATTTAATTTAATTCATTTGATCACTTTATGTGCCATCGGTACTGCTAAAAATACAAGGGACGTTTTTTAGTTATCTTTTTCAATCCAGTGGTTTAGGAGACTATCAATGTAGAAGCCTTTGAATTCTCTAAGATGGGAGCCTTTCAAAGACTCATAAGATGAGATCATTTTAGATCTAAAAGAGATTGCCATGTTGTCTGTGATAGGTCTCTAATGCTATAGGATGAATTTGTTCCATATGATAGTTTTCTAAATATGTCATCCTTTTTGGATAAAATAATGGAAGCATATGGTCAAAACTTGAAAAGGCACACAATCCTGAACAGTGAGCAATAAATCTCTACTTCCTGCCATGCAGTTAGCATCCCTGAAGGAAACCACTGTTTTAAGTTCTTCTGATTTTTTTCCAAAGATATTCAACACATACTTTGACATCCTTCTAGTCAAAACTTACACATGATAATGTCCAAGAGGTCATGTATTATTACATTTTCTAGTTATCTAATCAGTGAGTTAAAACAACAAAAACACCATCTTAAGTTGCACAGCTGACTATGTAATGGAAAATCACCTTAAACTTCTGATCATTCTGCCTCTATATAGGTTTACAGTGGTGGAATTGAAAGTGTCTGTTAGTGTTCCTGATTATGCAGTGCTGGGAGTGGAACTCGGGGTCTTTTACCTAAGACTAGCACTTTATCAAGTGAGTTACATCCTTAGCTCCAAAGTGGACCATCTAGACAAGTTAATTAATGTATTCCTAAATTTCTCCATTTATTTGATGGAAATAATGGGACCTTCCAGGTGGGATTGTCAGAATTACATGAAATAATACACCAACAATCAAGGCCTACTCTATGTAATATACAATATTTTTAGAACTTTTATTTCAAATACAGAAACCTTATCATAGTAGATATTGTTGTAGTTTGAATAAAAAAATGCTTCTGTAAACTCACATATTTGAATACTTGGTTCCCACATGATGAAGCTATTTGGGAAGACTTAAAGAGGTAGAGACTTGCTGAAGGAAGTATGTCATTGGAGATCCCTTTAAGAGTTTATAGCCTGGGGCTGGTGAAAAGGCTCAGCGGGTAAGAGCACCCGACTGCTCTTCCGAAGGAAATAAGTTCAAATCCCAGCATCCACATGGTGGTTCACAACCATCCGTAATGAGATCGATCTGACACCCTCTTCTGGAGTGTCTGAAGACAGCTATAGTGTACTTATTTACATATAATAAATAAATAAATATTTTTTTAAAAAAATTTTTTTTTAAAAAAAAGAGTTTATAGCCTAACCATATGTCTATGTCATTTTCTCTTCTTCATGTTTACAGCTGAATCTGTGTTATTTCAGCTTCCTGTAGATAGAATCTGTATGTACTGTGTGGAAGCATCATTTCTCAATAAAACGCCTACGGCCAATGAACTCAGGCAGGACTAGAAGGTGGAACATCCATGAAAGAGAGATAAGATTCTAGGATATAGTCAAGTATGGAAGATTTGCCATACATGACAATACTTAGAATAGAATAAATGGGGTAACTGAGGCACAAGCTAACAGGAATAAGCCATAGTTTTTCATAAATAACTCAGTTTCAGAGTCATTATTTTGGGAAACTTGAGTACAAGTGGAAAGTTAGGGGTTACAAATGGTACCAATCATGATAAGCATGTAATCCAAATTTAGCTAAAAATCTAAGCTTAGATCCTTGGGAAATACTCACAGGTGGAGGATGATTTCCTAGCCAAGGAATGAGAAATTACAGAGTATGTAAGTCCAGGCCTCTTGCCCTACCCCCAACCTCAGTAATGCATCATGACCAGCATTATAGGACAAACAGAACTGCTCAAAACATAGAGAAACCATTTGACAGAGATAGAGCCTCTCCTATGGATAAAAGATGCCAAAAGACAGATACTTTGGTAAACTACTGTAAATGATAAGAAACAAAAGTTAAAAATACAGTTAGATAAAATTGAGATTGAAGGATTAGTGGGCTCAGGAGCTATAGCTGTCTAGCAGCCATGGATGAACTGGGTATATTTGAAAGGGAAGCTAGAAATGAAAAAGGATGGGTGTGAGAGAAAGATGAAGCCAAGACAAAGTTTCTGATCAAGGCTCAAAGGCAATGAATCTGGTTTTTGTTTTGTTTTATTTTGTTTTGTTTTGTTTCCTTTTTCCCTTTAAAAAACTAACAAACAAAGAAAAAACCCTGCTACTCTCACCTGATGCAGCTCTTGGCTGTGGGCAAAAATCTATATAGAATTCCCCTGTCCCAGTTGTGTTGTCATCCCCTAGGTGAATTAGGCATCAGGTCAACACCTACTTGATCTGGCCTATATCTTCTTTTAATGTACTTCGTGTAACCACAGCCTCTAAGAGATAACCTGGCACCAGCATTAATGTTGTTTGTTGCTTACCACAGTATAGGATACTGTAACTTTTTCCATTTTCTGTGGAGCTCAACCAAGACAGCATTTCTCAGTTGCTCCCCACCCCCACCCCCCACCCCCACCCCTGTTGTCAGGCCCCTCGTTGGGCGCCACCTGTAGCTGTCTAACAGCCATGGATGAATTGGGTATATCTGAAAGGGAAACTGGAAATGAAAAGGGACGGGTGTGAAAGAAAGTTGAAGCGAAGACAATATTTCTGATCAAGGCTCAAAGTTTAATTTTCAGCATTGTGTTTATACAGAAAACGCCCACAGACCCCATCTTTTGTTTCAGCTACATTGAATTACAAAACAAGCTCAATGGGCAGTCAACTCCTCAAAGCTCCTATAAAAAAAAGTATAAATGTGATGAGGTTAGATGACTCCAGCTAGATTGTAAAAACCATCCTGGGTTTATTTAGCCTATTCAAGGCTGGAAAAGGACACAATTAGGAGCAAATGATACAACTAGCTGTCTTAAAGCTAACCAATATCCCAATATGGGGGGGGGGGGATGCAAAAAGAAAATGATGCCTCAAAACAGGAAGAAGCAATTTTAAGAGAACAAGATTCCTAAAAGGCAGAGTGGATGGTTTTTAGTCATAGATAGATAGATGGTCTTCAGAAGCCTCAGAGATCTACAGCATTTGACATTGAAAGATGTTTTGTAAATAAAAGGCTTTTGACAGTGAGACATGTCAGCTTCTGTCACTACCCCATTCTACTTCAAAGAAGATGATGAGCATCAAAAAAAACCTTCATTTGGACTTTGCTTCAAAAGTGGCAAGCTATCCACTGAGCAAGAAACTGCCCTTGCTTCAACTGCTGAAAATATGCTGTCTAAGCTGTGGACAAGCAAAATGGAGGGAAGTTAACTGCTGAGCTTTGCCAAGACAAAGTAAGCATATTCTTCATAATTCCTGCTTCATAAAAAGGTCTGTCAGATAATGTACTAGTCAGGGTTTCTATTCCTGGACAAAACATCATGACCAAGAAGCAAGTTGGGGAAGAAAGGGTTTATTCAGCTTACATTTCCACTTTGCTGTTCATCACTGAAGGAAGTCAGGACTGGAACTCAAGCAGGTCAGGAAGCAGGAGCTGATGCAGAGGCCATGGAGGGATGTTCCTTACTGGCTTGCTCAGCCTGCTCTCTTATAGAACCAAGACTACCAGCCCAGAGATGGCATCACCCACAAGGGGGACCTCTCCCCTTGATCACTAATTGAGAAAATGCCTTACAGCTGGATCTCATGGAGGCATTTCCCCAACTGAAACTCCTTTCTCTGTGATAACTCCAACTGTGTCAAGTTGACACAAAACTAGCCAGTACAGATAACTAGGCCAGAAGTCTGAAGATGATGCTCCAACAACACAGAGAAATTTTGAAGGTGTATCCAGGAAGCCAGCTTTCTCTGTCATTCCTATAGTTTTGGAAGCTGCTTGCTTACACTTCCTGCATATTCAAGTAATATTTGTTCCTTCAAAAGTCTCTGATAGAGTTAAAGACTAGATGGTTACAGTCTCACATATAAGTTTTAGTTGTTTAGGATTTAAGACCATGTTTTTAATTTCTACAAAGTTGTTTTAGGTTGCTAATGCAAGTTATGATATAAATTTGTTTAGGTAAAGAACTCTGAACTCACTAAGAGCTTTCCAAATGTATGGTTTCCAAATGCATATGGACCAGACATTATAAATGTAATCTTACCTGATAGTTTTCATAATTGTTATTATTATATATATTTTATTATTGTGAGAGAGTCTTTTATTGGACAAGAAGAGGAAAATGTAGATAGAATCTTTATGTGGAAGCATAACCTGTCAATTAAAAGCTTATGACCAATGAGCTGAGGCAGGATTGAAAGGTGAGAGATCAGGTTCTGGGAAATAGGCACTGGAGATTCACCCTGAATGTTGTTATGGACAGATGCATGAACCTGAGGAGAGGTAACTAGCCATGTGGCAAGACTAAGATTAGAATAAATGGGATAACTGAGTTACAAGCTAAGAGGAATGAGTCAAAGTTTTTGGCCTAGGCAATTACTCATAATTCAGTCTCAGAGTTGTTATTTCAGGGTGAGCATGGGTGAAAAAGCCCACAGTTACAGCTTCCTGAGCCAGTTGCCTGCTGCCAGGTTTCCCTACCATTATGGAATCTCTCTGTACCAAGTCCAAATAAACCCTTCTTTCTTCTATGGTCATATTATTTTATCACAACCCAGGAAAGTAAATAATATGTAATATGTAAATAATATGTAATATGTAAATAAAGGTGTCTGTAAAATCTATAAAATAAATATGTGCTGTCTTGTCTCTTTACTCTCCACAACTTTGATTAAGCTAATTGCTTTCTTCCTTATTCAGCTTTATAACATATCATTAATATTACTATGTGTCTTCCTGAAGACAAAATGATTACAACCGAAAAGACAAAATGTCTTTCTCTAAAATATGCTACTTTCAAAGATTTTATACAGGTAAATTTGTGGTGGTTTGGATGATCAGTGTCCTCCATAGTCTTGGGCTTTAGAATACTTGGTCCACAGTTGGTGGCTCTGGCTTAGTAGGTTTAGTACATGTGGCCTTGCTGAAGAAAGTACTTCCCTTTATGTAGACTTTGAGAGTTTAGAGAGTTTGAAGCAACATTCCTATTTCTCTCTTTTGGCTTTCTGGCTCAAGACGCTAGCTCACATTTTGCTGCCATACAGACACCTATCCTGCCTTACAGACACCTATCCCTCTGGAACTATAAGCCCAATTAAACTCATTCTATAAGTTGACTTGGTCATGGTATTTTTTACATAGAAACAAAAAAAGTAATAAAATGTCATTGAGAAAGTAAGAGGAGAGGGAACTTATCACATCAGAAACTTTGCTGATATAAGTAATATATGTCAAGCAACACAATGGAAATGACGCTAAAATTAGATTTACTTAGAGCTGATGAAGCCAGGCATGGTGGTGCACGCCTTTAATCCCAGCACTCGGGAGGCAGAGGCAGGCGGATTTCTGAGTTCGAGGCCAGCCTGGTCTACAAAGTGAGTTCCAGGACAGCCAGGGCACACAGAGAAACCCTGTCTCAAAAAACCAAAAAAATAAAAAATAAAAAATAAATAGAGCTGATGAATTCCTAGTGAGTTTTTGGTTGTTTGGGGGGGGGGGGTTGTTTTGTTTTGTTTTTTGTTTTGTTTTGTTTTGTTTGTTTGTTTTGGTAGATATCATTAACTCATTCAAATGTAAGGTTTTAGCTACACGTGAAAAAAAAAATCTAACCAAATAGTTTAAAATGATTAATTTCCAGGTCTATGTGTCTCAGGATGTTGGCTCTGGAGTATCACCGCTTCTTTCTTTCCACTGGTACATGATATTGTTCACTGGTACATGATATTGTTTCCCTCCTGGAACATTTCCCCTAACAGAAGTTAGAAGTAGCCCCAGCTTCCTGAAATATAATCTGAAAAAGAACAGAGGATCTTGAAGTAGGTCCTGGGATTAGTGAGAAATTTTCTCTTCCAAAACTTGAGCAATTATCTCTTTAATTTCATTGTCCATAATTGGTTCCCATGCTTAACCCTGAGTCAGTCCCATTATTATTCAGTGGAATGCAATGTTGCTTACTACATCAAGATAGTGAAAGCTGTTCTCTGGAAGTAGACAGTACACTCTGATCTCACTGAAAAATGCAATACTTAATGAGGAGTAGGAAAAGTGTTTATAGTAAGAAGGAGTTTCTCAAATATCAGCTAGAGACCCTGCTTCTGCACACAGCTTACATGCTGGGCTCTTGTGCTGGCTCCATGTGCAAGGCTTCATTCCAGCTTCCCTTGGAATCTGATATGCATCTGACTAAAACTTGACATGGAGAGTTCTCATACCTCTAATCATAAAACCCCAGCCGCTCCTTTCCATGACCAATTATTTCTGTGGCTAGTGAAACATCCCAGACATCCTCTAACTGGTTTGGTCTGACCTAGTGACAGACTCCCAGAGGTGGTCTTTAAAAGCAGTAACTAAGCAAGTGGTTTATCTACAAACCTAGACACTTAGCACATTTGTTCAGGAGAAAAGCAGCTCCATTTAGGAGATGCCAGAAACGCACATAGTTTTAGTACAGTCCCAGGGATGAAAATGATAGGAAGAAAATTGAGCAAAATTAGAGACATTTTTTATTTTTTATTTATTTTATGTTTTTTTTTTTTTTTTTTTTTGGTTTTTCGAGACAGGGTTTCTCTGTATAGCCCTGGCCGTCCTGGAACTCACTTTGTAGACCAGGCTGGCCTCGAACTCAGAAATCCGCCTGCCTCTGCCTCCCAAGTACTGGGATTAAAGGTGTGCACCACCACACCCGGCCAAGACATTTTTTAAAGTCATCATGATTAACTGACTGGTCAGATTTGTGCTTTATTCATTATGTTAACCTTATAATCGCTGAACTTCATTTTATGGCCCACCAAAACACCTCTTGGGGGAGAAACATTATAGAAGAAAACAAAGCTTTTATCATAAGCCTAGATACCTAAAAAGATATTAATTAAGCTTCTTCTAACCCAAGTGGTAAAGTGCCAAAGCATATTTTACCACTTCCTCAAAATCTTTCAAGAACTGAAAGGAAGCCTAAGGCAGGAGGATTTTGAGTTTCAGATCATTCTTAGCTGCATTCCAACCCAGGGTTTTATGAGACATTTATCTCAAAAAGCAAAAACAAAAACAAAACAACAACAACATTTTGAAGGGACTAACAGTACCACAGAAGAATTTCACTTCACAGGATCCATCTTCTTCTGATTTCTAACAGAATGTAGGGGACCCCTCCACCCTCTAGCCTGTTGGGGTATTTACTGGAGAGAAGTTTTCAATTCTCAACAGTTGCTTTTCCATTAGGGAAAGAAATGTTGTGTGTTTTTTACAGAAGTCCAACCAAACCTCTGAAGAAAACTGGAGAGGCGGGTCTTTTAATTCCTGTTCTTATGTTGCATGTAGGATGTATCCAGCCATCTGACTGAATACCATTTAAATGAGAGATAAATAAAGATTTACCCTATCTCTATAACCCTGGGAGTAGATGGATTGAAGGTATCAGATTTTTTCTTGAGTCACAGAAATTATACTGATTGTTTTCTGGATGGTCTCAATACTTAAATACTTAATACTACCCAACTGTTTTTTAGATAACTTATTTTTAAAATAAAGTTAAAACAACAAAGAAATACAGAGGGCTGGGAAAGTAGCACTTGCATAGCATGCAGAAGGCTCTGGGTTCCACACCAAGCAGTGCCAGTATATAAAAGAAATTTCATAGTTAGCCAAAGTTAGAGATGATTGAGGCATAAAAGATAGAAAATGTTAAGGGCATTGGTGGAGGAGGAGGGTGTTTGAATCTACAGTTAATGCATCAACCTCACATGGCCTTCCCATTTCTCCATAGCTTTGGTTTGTGGAAATGGTTATGTCATTGCGTCCCTGTCCCTGTCCCTGTCACATGTGTATCTGTCACAGCATGCAGTGGACAATCACAAGGAAACAACTGCATGAACTCAAAGCTGGAGACTTTGATAAGAGTTTCTTTGCACTTCATACAAAGATTTTGACTTGGTGTTTCTCTAAGACAACCGAAACAGTCTCACTGAGCTTAAACAGGTGGCTGTGAATACTCTAAGGTGTCTCCTTGTCTTAAATGGATCTAGAGCAGGAAGACTGAGTCATCGTGAATGCTTATCAATAAAAATCCTTTGGGCTGTTGGGTCTTACACTTGACAGATTATTGATCTTTCTCTAAAAAAAAAATAAAAGACCTGTGCCATCTGTTTATAAAACAGATGAGAGATGCGGTGGAAAAATCTTTCCCTTGGGAAATATCCCTGCAGCCAACCAGAGAGAAATCTGGACACTTTTGAAGAGGCTTTGGTACAAGGAGCCAGCTCTTCACAGCCATTAGTTGGACAAAACAAAGACAGTTTCCTCTGGTCCCTATTTTAGTTTACTCTTTGAACTCCCAACAGTTTATTGTTATTGTTATTACTCTTGCTTTGGCACAGATTCTTTCAAAAATTATCTTGGTTCCCGTTTTTGAAGTCTTTTTCTTGGGGAAAAAAAAAAAAGGCTTGTTGACTATAGTTTTTAATGGTTCCACCTATAGCTTTTAGAGGTGTTCCACCTCTGAGCCATCATTTATTGAAGGATGCAGCCTAGAGAGCATCATCAGTTCTGACCCCAGCTGCAGCCTGGATGTGAAGGCACAGTAGCCGGACGTGGAGAGCTAAGGTAGGTGCAACAGTATCTCAACATAAACACCACTGCTAGATGCAAGCCAGAGGTGGTGTTTCATATGCTGTGCACACACAGCTCCTCTCTATCAATACTATTTAATATGATTTAGTTCTATCAGAACATCTCATATCTATCAATATAGTCCACCTCCATCAGTACAACTCATCTCTATCAATTGTATTAATCTTTATTAGTAGTCGTCATCTCTATCAATATGATTCATTATTATAAGTACAGATCATCTCTATCAACATAACTCATGTCTATCAATACTAATTAACTCTCTTGATACTGCTCATCTATATCAATATAACACATCCCCATGGATAAGACTTATTTATTAATGTATCTCAACACTATCAATTTGACCCCTCTCTGTCAATCAACTTATCTCTGTCAACCTTAGTCCTCTCAGAAAGATTTTCTGTCTTATGCATAATATTCTGGGAATCGTTTCCCATTGTCACCCAGTCAGTTCTATGCAAATAGTCATCCGTGGTCACTCATCACTAGAGGGCATTGTGCAGTGTTCCTTGACAGCAGCAACTAAATTGGCAGAGGAACAGCAGGAATTCTTTTTCATCATTTTTTTCTTTGATAGAATTGTAAGAATCTAAATCTTACCCTGAGACTCATAACATAGCTCAGTAAAAGACTGTGGGCTCTGGGTTCAGTCTCTAGCAGCACACACACACACACACACACACACACACACACACACAAACACACACACAAATCAATAAATAATTCTTTTTTATGGAATTTATAGGTTTGGCTCTCTAAAATTTGTTTCTTCTTTGAGATTTTTCTCCTCAATGTATTTTCCTAGACCATAATTCAACAATTAATTGATTCTTCATTTAAGTTTTATTTTCCAAGTTTTGAAGATTTATTTTATTTATTATATGTAAGTACACTGTAGCTGTCTTCAGACACCCCAGAAGAGGGCGCCAGATCTCGTTACGGATGGTTGTGAGCCACCATGTGGATGCTGGGATTTGAACTTATCACCTTCGGAAGAGCAGTCGGGTGCTCTTACCCGCTGAGCCATCTCACCAGCCCATTTTCCAAGTTTTGAATATAAACATTTACTTAGAGACCTTACAGATTGTGTGTGTGTGTGTGTGTAGTGGTGGTGGTGGTGGTGGTGGTAACACTGAGAATTGTGAACACATTGTATCAATGCTTCTGACTCTGAGAAATAAAGCTTAATACGTCTAGGATGTCTATATGATAAGCAAGTATATGCGCATATATTCAAATGCAGGTATATAAACATACACATACATATAAACATGGATAGGCTATGTGCATGTACTAGTATAAAAATGGTCAGCTAATGCTTTCATAAACATGAACTTTATTAAAGAACATAACAGGTATAATAAAACTAATGTAAATGTATATTTATGAAAAGTTTTATTTTCTTGCAGATATGAGATTAGTTTGGCCATTTTTAATTTGTTATATTCCCATAGACTTTATAGTACTAAGTTTATAATACTAAATAATGTATTCTAACATCTATATTATCAACAGGGCAGAAGCCTTTGAAAATCATAATTAAAACTTAAGATCTAAAAATCTGTAGCTATTAACTGATTAAAATGTACTATATGAAAGGAGTTTAACAAGATTAAAGTCAGGTATATGACAATGATAAACATAAATTGATAGGTGGATTATGGATAACATCTAATAAAGTATTCCATACTGAATAGCTACCTAAAAATTTTAATATTAGGGTTGGGCATGTAGTTCAATAGTAGAATGGCTGCTTACCATTTGTGGAGACATGGTTTCAACCCTCAGTGCTACATTAAATTAAATTAAAAATTTTAAACTATGATATCAACCTTCTATTTTCATGTAATACCTGAAAAGATATTTCAATTTGCCTTTTAATTTCTGCTGTGTTCATTCATTCACTCTTACAAGTATTAATTGATTTACTTGGAATTCAGTACTGGAAATGCAAAGATAAATAGCATACTAAATTTCTGCCCAGAAAACTGTTAATCTTTTTTTTTTCAACATTCGTAAAGTGCATTTCAGAGCCACAGAGAGGAGGGGAAGGAAGGGCAAAGACAGGAGAAAGATGAACTTCAGTGGTAGATGATGATGCAAGCTGCATGGCTTACGGTCTCTTCCCTGGCAGTCTCAGGTGGTCATTGGAACCTCATATAAAACTGTATAAAAGTGATTTTATATGAAAGTGATTTTTAGACTGTAGAATACTTTTTAAATGATTTTTTTTACCTTATAAATGTTTCCTGTAAGAATATCATTGTCTTTTTAAATAGAAATTTGATTCTATTTGATTCTAAGATCCATGTGCTTCTTTTCTTTAAATTTTCTATTTCAAAATTCCAACAGCATGAAAAAAACAAATAAATTTTCGCCTGGCAGTGGTGGCACATGCCATTAATACCAGCAGTTGGGAGGCAGAGGCCAGCCTGGTCTACAGAGTAAGCTACAGGGCAGCCAGGGCTACACAGAGAAACCCTGTCTTAAATAAATAAATAAACCGGGCGTGGTGGCGCACGCCTTTAATCCCAGCACTTGGGAGGCAGAGGCAGGAGGATTTATGAGTTTGAGGCCAGCCTGGTCTACAAAGTGAGTTCGAGGACAGCCAGAGCTACACAGAGAAACCCTGTCTCAAAAAAACCAAAAGATAGATAGATAGATAGATAGATAGATAGATAGATAGATAGATAGATAGATAGATAGATAGATAGATAAATAGATAAATTTTCAACACACCTTGTCAAACAGGAAGTGGGCAGGTGCACCCTGATCTTAGAGAAAGACAGTGGCAGCTAACATGGGAGCCCTATAATTGCATCAGTCTCAGATGTATACTATGACCAATCCCTCTTCTACTCTGTTAATTTTTACTGGGGTTTTTCTTGGTTTGTTTCTTTCTATAATTACAAAACACAATTTCAAGCAAATTTTGTTATACTGGTTCAATGTTTCTACAAAACTTCCATTTTTCCTTAAGGCCAGTCATACCAAAAGCTGCAAAGATCAGTAAGGAGTTTTTTTCTCTTCCACAGACTGGAGGTGAAACCTTTATAAGGAACAGTTAGCAGGATGTGTTGAGTTTAAAGGATCACAAAGATCCACAAAAGTTTCCCTGGAACAAGTCCTCGGCTGGAGCTGGGTGTATGCAGAGCAGCATCTTACCTTGTTTCCGGGTCTATTTTGTGGGGACTTTGCCTTCCACTGGATTACTGCATTAAATTGTCTTTGTAGTATGCTCAGTTTAGGGTAAAAACAACTACCAACTGTCAATCTAGTCCCTCATAATATTGATATAGTTGGACCTGAAACAGTCATATTCCAGCAAGACATGAGAAGATTAAATTCATTCTACTTGTAAAAAGCTGCCTATACTTATTTTGAATGATGAGTCATTCTATAATATTTGCCATCAAACATGTGCTATGAAAACCTTGGAAGAATAGGAGAAAGGGTCAAAGCAATATTTAGTGTATTATTTCTTTTTTGAATTTACCTTCATTTTTCAATCTGAAGACTTTTTTTTTTCTTTTTTAAAAATGCCCTTCCAAGGCAGCAGAATTATAAAAATGATTTGTGAATACTTGCTCAAAGAAGCCAGGGAAATGAAATTATGCTTCAGGAAGTCCAATAACCATACCACCTGAACTTTCCACTAAGAGTGTACCTGGGAGGAGGATGTGCACCCCAAAAGCAGACTACCCACTCTCAGCAGGGGACAGACAGAACTTTCCCCAAACGGGTAGAGATTTTAAAAGAAATTATTTGAGGAAAAATGTACTAGAGAGTCTGCTCTCTAAAGATAAAGTGGCATTTAGTCAGGCTTGGTCATCTTTTATGATCACAGATGCTCAACAACCTAAAATCAGCTAAATGTTCTTCTTTTCTAAAATGGCTAAGTGTATTTCCTTTAAGCTGTACTTTAAAACAAAAACAAACTTTACCCCTTTGAAGAAACTGCAGGAAGCCTTATGGTCCCACCCAAAGTTCCTGGAGGTAAAATGGCCTCCTGGGGAAGCTTCCAGGTGTTCTAAAGAAAGGAGCTTTCAAGTCTCTGCACAGTAACAATGGCACTTCCTGTTTTGACCTCTAGCTATACTGAGGAAGCAGACTATGGACTTCTGCTTTTTACACAGTAAACCATTTCCTTCTTTGTGTGTAGAGTTCAAATAGAGATGGCCTACTGCTGTGGGTTCTCCCAAGGACATGTAAATTAACCTACTGAAACCTCACAAAAGGTTCAATAATTTATGCTAACCTAGCCTCTGGGCATTGATGCCAATAGAATGTACAGATTTCCTTCTCTGTGGTGGTTTGAGGTTCCTTGCTGTTCTCCATGGCCCATGTTTTATTAGAGCTTTAACATCCTCAGTGCATTAAGACTCAGTGATTCCTCCCTTCTGTGTAAATTCTTCCTCTCTCTTCTCTTCTCTTCTCTTCTCTTCTCTTCTCTTCTCTTCTCTTCTCTTCTCTTCTCTTCTCTTCTCTTCTCTTCTCTTCTCTTCCTTTCCTTTCTTTTTCCTTTCATTGTAGTTTTTATATGTTTTTAGATAAAGTTTTCTTAGTTGATGCTAGTCTCAACATCCCTCCTCTATATATGCCAATAGGTCTGCTAAACTAATATATATATATATGTATATATATACCCAAAAGTTAGGCTAGAGGAAAAAGGAAGAAAGAAGGAAAAAACAATAGAAAAATGAATGAAAAAAACTTCCATTAAAAAATTTTAAAACCTAGTTATTAAAGTCAATAGAAAAATAATTTAACTTTCCTGTCAAAAGGTATGAAGTTTTCTTCTTAAATATAAATGTACATATTATTAGAAATGTATTTAATTTAAAATAAGTCTACACAGGTATAAATGTTTTATATGGCTGCTTTATTTAAACTATTTCAGTAATTGGGATAAATGCAATAAAAGCAAAATCCTTTAGATGTTATAATTATTGTTGTTACTAATTGCTTATGTGACACTTACTTTAAAAATGCACAGCCCATTTCTTTTAGACGTACATTCCAAATTGTTTTCCAGACCAAATGATATTAAAGGATAACAGAACATCACTACAGCAGAAGATGAGCCAAACATCCACCAAGCACAGGCTCTCAGGAGCCACGCATCTAATAGCAACTTGTAAAGCCTAGAATCTTGCAACAGAATGAGCAGATGTTTAAGGATATCAGTAGGAGAATGGCAAGAACCAAACACAATTAAGAAAGAGGGTTTTTAGCAGAATGCATTCTGGAATGGACATAAGCTTTAGGTGCGGATGCCTTTCTTACACAATCATGATTAGATTTTTGATTAATAGTCTTAAAACGTGAGCATCTGAAAGAAGAATGAGTGAGGGTCCAAAGTAAGATCCTCCTCCTGTGGCTGTTAATTCCTAAAAAAAAAAAAAAAAAATCAGATCAAACAGCAACCAAACATTTTCATTCCTACTGTGACATATAATTTTCTATCCAGAATAGTGGCCCATTTACATACTGATGTTTCTCCACATCACAGTAATTTGAACAATAAATACTCATCAAAGTGGTTAGCAACTTAGGAAAATGTCCACACAGATCCGTGGGGAAAGCTAGAAGATTACTAAAATTATTAGATAAACAATATATGCAGAGCAGTGATGAAAGAAAGGCACTAATGTGGCTAGCATGAGCTTTTCTCTGGCAACTTATCACTAATCCACAAATGGCTGGTTTACATTATAGATTATACTCAAAAAGAGCAGACAAACTGACCATTAAAAATTATCTTTGGGCTGGAGAGATGGCTCAGCGATTAAGAGCACCAACTGCTCTTCCAGAGGTCCTGAGTTCAATTCCCAGCAACCACATGGTCGCTCACAACCATCTGTAATGGGATCAAATGTCCTCTTCTGGTGTGTGTGAAGATATGTGTGTGAAGATAGTGACGTTGTACTCACATACATAAAATAAATAAGTCTTTAAAAAAAAATTCTCCTCAGTGGGCAAAGTGCTGGCTGTCCGAGCCTGGCCTCCTGAGTTCAACCCTACATTCTTACAAATCATCATCTGACCTCCACTTCTAAGTTCTATCCCCAGAACTCACATAAAAAGGAAGAAGGTCGAAAACAAGCCCAGGCTGGCAGCAGTAATTGTCACTCCAGCAGTGACAGGAGGACCCCTGGAGCCTTCCTGCCAACCTACTCTAGTTGGCCTATGAGAGACCAGTCTAAAGTCAAAAATGCAAAAGATACCAAGAGGAAAGACATCAGAGGCTGACCCCTGGTCTTCAAATGCACGAACAGATGTGCATCTATACACACATAAGTATAACACACACACACTCACACACAAAATGAAAGTAGACACATTAAGACATGCTTAAAAACATGTGTGCCGGGCAGTGGTGGCACATGCCTTTAATCCCAGCACTTGGGAGGCAGAGGCAGGTGGATTTCTGAGTTCAAGGCCAGGCTGGTCTACAGAGTGAGTTCCAGGACAGCCAGGGCTACACAGAGAAACCCTGTCTCAAAAAAAAAAAAAAAAAAAAAAAAAAAAAGTGTAGTATTCATGCTACTGGGATTACATATAGAAGAGCCAAAGATTGACAAAACCAAAGTTATGGTCCTGCATTAGTATTTAACATTTCCTGAGGACATACTATTGAACAACAACAAAAAAAAAAGAGGTAAAAATTTTAAATCCTTCCTTATTCATCTCCCTTGGTGTTGCACTATGTCTGTCTGTCTCTCTCTCTCTCTCTCTCTCTCTCTCTCTCTCTCTCAATGTTGCACCTTGAGATTAGCTATAACAAAGGTCCAATTTTAGAGATAAAAGAAAATTACTTACAGGCCCAGGCAGATGGGTAGGCATTCCAGGTTAGTGCCAACTATGAAGCACACAGGGGGGGTCCACTTCCCTGTGTAGAAACTGCAACTCCAGCTATTGGAAAGCTGAAGTGTGAATTTATTGTTGATTACAACCCTCTTCCAACCTCAGACACTCCTGACAGCCCAATGTAGGAGGTGCATTTCTAGCTCAGATTACCAAACTCTTCATTCAGAGAGTATGTGATTGAGAAGAAACTTCAGGAGAAAGAATCAGAAAAGTGAGGCAGGAGTAGCCATGTGGAATCTTCATGAATGTTTGTCATTCACTAAAACAGGGCAGGCATGTGATGACAGTAAAATTAGGACCAGGGCCTGCCTCATCAGGAGTCATAGGTACCATCAGAGTTGGTTTTCCTTACTATACTTAATGTGCCTGGCATGGTCTTGGTTCTCTCTCTCTCTCTCTCTCTCTCTCTCTCTCTCTCTCTCTCTCTCTCTCTTTCTCTCTCCTCTATTTAATCTATGCCCCCTGCCGTGTGTGTGTGTGTGTGTGTGTGTGTGTGTGTGTGTGTGTGTGTGTGTAGGGGGAACATCAAAAGGATCAAATCCAGGGCCTTGTACTTGTTCGGCAAACACTAACCTGAGCTATAACTTTAACCCCAGTAAAGTGAGCTCAGAGTCTTTTGTTTCACGTCTGTTGAAATTGGTGTAGCAGAAATGTGCTGTGTGAGAATCCTGAGCATGAAGCCAGCTTGAGCTAAATAGCTAGTTTAAGAATATCTTGAGCTTTTGAGAGATCTTGTCTCAAAAAAGTGGAGATACCAGAATTAGGGAGGCAGAAGGGTTGGAGTTTTGTGAGTTCAAGGCCAGCCACTAGGCTACACAGTAGGAATCTGTCTCAAAAAACAGATGAGGGCTGAGGGGGTGGTCTAGGGCTGAGAGGGTGGTCTAGGGCTGAGGGGGTGGTCTAGGGCTGAGGGGGTGGTCTAGGGCTGAGGGGGTGGTCTAGGGCTGAGGGGGTGGTCTAGCGAGGGAGAAGACTATTTCAGTAAGGATCCTCATCAAGGACCTCTTCACAAGTGAGTCTAGGTTGTGTCAAGATGAGAAGTAAACCTATCAAAACACTTGAGAATACTTATAGGAGAAATGTAAAGCCTTTAACTATGTCAAAGAAGGCTCTAAATTAGAACCCCTGGTGTGTAAGATTATGCCCGCAAAAGCATTTCAGAATAAAGAAAAGCGTCGAGGCCTTTCTAATACAGAGACATTTCTCCAGGTTCTTCTCAGACTTCAGATACTAAATGGATCATCCATTCCTCCAAAGATTCCTCAATTTAAGGAAATGGAAATATTAAGCCAGAAGTACCCAACTTCCTTTCTTTCTTCCTTCCTTTCTTCCTTTCTTCTTTCTTTCTTTCTTTCTTTCTTTCTTTCTTTCTTTCTTTCTTTCTTTCTTTCTTTCTTTCTTTTTCTGAGACAAGGTTTCTCTGTATAGCCCTGGCTGTCCTGGAACTCACTTTGTAAACCAGGCTGGCCTCAAACTCAGAAATCTGCCTGCCTCTGGCTCCCTAGTGCTGGGATTAAAGGCATGCACCACCACACCCAGCTATTACCCAACTTTCAACGTCTGCAATGCTGCAAACTCTCTAATGGACTCTCGAGGACAGACTTTAGCTGTTTTTGCTATGCCTCTGCCTTTTGCTGGCCAAAAGTTTCAAAGGCAATGGGAAAACATTTTATACAGTTGGAGTCTAGATTCCTTTCTGGGTACAGTGGCATCCTTTCTAAATGAGTCACTGGACTTTATAAAGTCATGATGGTAATGCACCCAGTATTGTGAAACTTGATTTTAAATTTAACATACCTGTCTATCATGTAAGAAAACAATGGAGGTGTATAAAAAAATTCAAAAGCCAAAGCAAAACTACTTTCTACAATAAAAATTCCTTTGATTGCAATCATTTCCATTTCAGAAAAGAGTAAGAGGGAGCCAGAGGGTGAGAGGGAGGAAGGGAGGGAGGGGAGGGGAGGGTGAGTGAGATTTTTCTAGTTTTATCCCTTGAAGGAAAAGAACAATCTGCAGCAGAAGAATTAGCACTGATCTCACCTTAGGATCCAAAGGACAGAATGAGTCTGTGTAGCACCATGATGGAAACAGGATAGAAACCCTTGCTACTTTTTTCCCAGTAAGCTAAAGGTTGCCATGGTAACTTACCAGGCTAAGAAACTATTGTAACTTTTAGGATACTTTTTTTTTTTTTATTGCATTCTTAGAAGAGGATATCAAATACTTGTATTAAAAGAGTGTGAAAGGAATCTTTTGGAAGTAAATCAAAGCTGGCTGATGATATTGGTTTGAACTTTTGAAGCAGTGCCTTGGGAGGAAAACAAAAGAGATACTTCAACTAGTGATTCTGGCTAAACCTGAAAGAGAGGCCTCGCCTAGTTACCAAGGCTAACCAATTAGGACTCTGAAATAATTGACATGTGCACCTTTCTATAGGAACCTAAAGTGCAAGATAATTTTTTTTTCTGCTTGTTTCATTTGTCTCTTAGTTTTACTTACAGAAGACTCCATTTCAGTGGATTAAGGCCTTTTATAGTCTTTTATCTTTCCCCCATCCCCAGTTACTCTGTCCATACACGAAACCCTTCTTTTTTTTTTTTTTTTTTTTTTTTTTTTTTTTTTTTTTTTTTTTTTTTTTTTTTTTTTTTTTGGTTTTTCGAGACAGGGTTTCTCTCTTTAATAGCCATGGCTGTCCTGGAACTCACTTTGTAGACCAGGCTGGCCTTGAACTCAGAAATCCACCTGCCTCAGCCTCCGGACTGCTGGGACTAAAGGCGTGCGCCACCACACCCGGCTACATGAAACCCTTCTTAATTTTCTTCACAAAAAAGCAGAAATGAAAACATTCTTATTGCAGAAATTTACAATTAGAACAATTATTCCTAGTGGAAGCTTGATGACTGTGATGTGATCGGCTCATTTGAGTGTTTGCTTTTTGAAATCCTGGAGTTAAACCTGGGACCTTATACCTATGTGGCAAGCAAGAGCTATACCACTGAACCAGAGTTGCAACCCAGTTTTTATTTTTTCTTAATTAATTTTTATTTTAATTTTTAATAATGGAATATTTAATATTACTAAACTTTAACAATGTGTATCTGGGTGTGGGGCCGTGAAAGCACACTCAGGGCCCTTGGAGGCCAGAGGAGGGTATCAGATGCTCTGGAATGGGAGTCACAGGCAGTTATGCTGTACCCTACTTAGGTCATTAAGTTCTGCTAACTCCTGAGCCATTTCCCCCTCCCTTGTTGGCTTATAATCACTCTGTAGCCTGGGCTGGACTTGAACATGGGATCATCCTGTCTCAGGCCCCTAAGTAGCTGAGACTCAAGGCTGTACCACTCACTACACTTCCCTTATCTGATTTGTTGCTTGTGGTGGTATCTGACTTTGCCACTTGGGCTTTTCAGAGCAGTGGACCATGTTCTTACAGAGATCTGAAGGAACAATCAGGCCTTCTGGGATCTGAACCAACAAAGAAGCCTTCTTCTTAGAAGTTGGAAATTTACAGGCTAATTGGGAACTAGAAGCTAAATACAAAGCAATATTTAAGACAAATCATAGAACCTAAAGGAATCACACAGCTTCTTGCCAGGCATGTTCATCAAGAGTACCTTAGGGGTCTTCCTGTTTAATACCTTGTAACAACTTTAAAAAACCAAGACTGAAACATCTTTGACAAAATTCAATATTGATCCTTGATATAAATCCCTGAAGAAAAGCCCACTAGTGGTGGTACAGGCCTTTAATTCCAGCACTCTAGAGGCAGAGACAGATAGATCTCTGAGTTCAAGGCCAGAGTAGTCTATAGCAGATCAACTTCCAGGACAGCCAGGGCTACACAGAGAAAGTCTGCTTTGAACCTCCTCCCCCAAAAACAAAAACAAAAACAAAAACACCCACCCCCAAACAACCTTACTAACCAACAAACCTACAACAATAACAACAACAACAAAAAATCCCTCAACATAATCATTGCATGACATTAGCTATGATAGTCCTATAGCTAATATTATTTCCTCTAAATTCTGGAACAAGACAAGGGTGCCCATTCTTTTTACTCCTATTGAGTAGTGCTAGAAATCACAGCTAGAGCAATAAGGTGGACAAAGAAATAAAAGGGATATGGGTAAGGAAAGGAAGGACTCAAACTCTCTATTTTTAGATAGCCTGATCCTATAGTTAAAAGAGCCATAGGACTTCACAGAAACTCCTAAAATGGTGAGCACACTCGGCAAAGTCTACCAAAATGCTTATTGTCAAGAAAACAAATGGGATGACAGGACCTTTGAGAATAAGGTCAAGCCATATTCGTTGCTTTTGGAAGTGTAAACTTTCACAGAACTTTTCCTCACATGTTCTAGGCCTCGGTCCAATCCACAATGTCTTGAAAAACTAATTATTGTGGTTCAAGCCTTTAATTCTTGTGCTTGTAAGTAGAAGCAGGAGGGTCAGACGTTCAAGGTTATCCTCAGCTACAAATGAACTTAGAGGTTAACTTGAACTTATTGAAACTTTGCCTGAAAAATGCAGTAACAACAACAACAACAACAACAACAAACCAGGGTTGAGTGTGAAAAGATGACTCAGCAGTTCGAAGCACTTGCTCCTTTTGTAGAGAATCCATGTTCAGTACCTAGCATCCACATGGGGACTCAACGCCATCTGTCACTGCAGTTCTGGGGAATCAAATGCCTTCTTCTGACCTTTGCAGGCACTCAGCACCTACATGGTATACATACATGTGTGCATGCAGTCAGAGCATTCATACACATAAAGTAAAATAAATCTTTAAAAACAACTAAACAAAACAAAACAAGCAAAACAGGCAACCTCTCCCAGGAACTTAGAACTACCATAGAGCAAAATTATAATACTCTTGGATATATTATGAAGGGACTCTGAATCAAAATATCACAGAAACGTTTATACATCTGTATTGATGCTATAGCTCTTTAGAACCTGCCCAGCTAACTACTGATAGATCAATGGAGAAAGAAAATGTGGCATATGTACACAGTGTAAGTTACAGAAGTTTATGCAGCTTTAAAGGAGAGAGAATCATGTTTAGAAGAAAATGAGTAAAGCTGGAAATCAGGATGTTAAATGCAATAAGCCAGGCTCAGAGAGATGAATGCTGCAGAGTCTCTCTGACATATAGAACCCAGCGTTTGAATTCTGTGTGTCTGTAGTTATGAGTGTGGGATGTGAAAACAGAAATGACATCATGAGATGGAAAGAAGAGGCTGCAAAGGATGGAGAACCTAGGAAATGGAGCAAATGTGACAGGAAGCAAGAGCTTAGCATGCTGTGAAGATACAAGCCTATGGTCTCAGCACTTCAAACGAGAGACCAGAGATTGGGAATTTCAGCTCATGCTCAACTAGACAGGAGTCTGAGGTCAAGCTCGGGCTGTATGATGCACTACAGAAGAAAGAAAGCCAAGGAGTGGGCAGACTGCCTGAGGGAAAAGGAGGAGCCAGCAAGAGGGGCATAAAATGTTTGGGGAGAGCAGGGGAGTAGATGATAATAATGTGCAAGGGCATATATACATGCAAATGTTATTTTGTATGCTAACCTAAAAATATAAAAAGAGAAATCAAGATTCAAGCAACCTGTAGATTCCTGACTATTCAAACAGGTCCCTGTGTACTGACTTACATTTAGTTTAGACCTCTCTATGGCGATTACATACTATGACATGGATTAATGTGAGCACCTTCACTTTATATCTTGTTTACATATGGACTGTCTGCAACTACTTCTAAACAGTTGCTCACAGACCACCTGTCAGGTAAAACCCAATACTTGCCATTTGGATGTTTACAGGAAAAGCTAGCTGGCCTCTGACAGAAATCATGATCTCCACTTTTGCCAGAGTACAATCTGAATTATCTAACAATGTCATTAATCAGATTATATCAATACTCTGCTAAAATGAATTGTTTCAATAAACACTCACTGTCCTGATACAGAAAACAAAAAACAGAGCCCACACTCCTAGGATTAACCATGAAAAAGGTACAATTCAGAAAAAAGAGAACAAGAATTACTAGGCTTCTAAGTAATTTTCTGACAGAAAACAAGAAGCTTTTGGGGGGAACTTGCAGGCGTTTCCTTTTTCACACAGGAAACTAAAATGTAGTGTTTTCAACCAAGTGGAGACTATAAAGATACCACCACTTTGTGATTCTTTTTCCAGGATTAATTGCTAGTATATGTAAGTGCAATTTCTAGCCTTGTTTGTCAAACTGAAGTCAAATGTTCTGGAAAAGTACAAAGGAAGGGGGCCTGCAGAAATGTCCCCTGAGACTTCCTTCATCTTTGATTAAATCCAGGAACCACCACAACACTTTTCTGGGCAAAAGATAAGCAGCTTCCTTTAGCCCAGGAAAGGAATTCTTTTGAATTAGAAGTCTATTTGTGATTCTCATTTAGCCTAGTTTCTGTCTCGCTATTAAAATCAGGAAAACATTAGTGTGTTTTTTGAGTGATTGGTGGTGGTTCATTTTGATATACAATTGAATTTCCAGTTGTATAACACTTTATTAGGCTAGGGTGCGCCTCAGTTCTTCTGCTGTTTTAAATTGTGATTGATGTTCTTCTGAGAGAAATACTCCTTGGAACCGCCCAAGATTCTACATAGTTCTAAGATCCCCTGGCTGCCATGAATGAGTAATTCTACACTCAGGCTGGTAGAATACAAAGGAAAGTATGAGTCCACTCCTGTGGGTTTTAAGTAAATGGCAGTACATATGCCAGTATTAGCACCCAAAGCCAACAGTAAGGTGTAACACTCAGGTTGCATTTTCTTCTGGTTTCGACTGGATCATCTCTCTGCAGGGTGGCAGTGAGTTGTAGTTGGGCTCAGCAGGACCTCTGGAAAGAAGTCTATAGATAATCAGAGTGCTTTCCATGAACTAGTTCTTGGTCTTGATGGATAGTGGAATGCCTTAGAGCCTTATCTGACCAGACATCCCAGTTACAGGACTCTTGTTTACATTTGCATACACTAGGAGGCCGTCACCTGACTTTTGGCCTATTTCTGCTAATACAACTACTACCATAGGAGAGCCCTTATTGAGGTATGTTGGGCAGGTTCACAGAGGAGGCAACTTGATAATAATAAAATAGCAAATGCACTGGAAATCTTAGGTTCCAAAAATAATCAGACAGTTTGCTTCGAAGGGTCAGGGGCAATGTCATCTGGGTCACGCATGCTCAGTTACTAGGTAAGAAACAAAAGAAAGCAAGCCATCAATAGACCAAAGCTTTGACTGGGATCCAGGGCACCATGGCAAGTTGGCCCAAGTTCAGTGCAATCCCGATGTGATTAGGGGTGGCCAGTATGGGATATTGGCCCCATTCATACAGAGTGTGGGGATCAGTGGGAGAGTCATCTAGACTATCTAACTCTTCCAGAGGGAGGTAGTAAGGAGTCCATTGTGTACAGTAGATAACTGGATCCATCTACCCTAGGAACTGGGAGGAAGCAAAGAACTGGAAATCATGCCAAGAGTGACTGAGCACTGCTTCTGTGTAGAAAAAAAAGTTAATGCTTGCATTTTCAACAGATGTAACGATACCATCAAATTATAAGATTTGGGGTGAGGGGACACAGCTCTGTCTGGCTTACAAGAGGCCATGGATTCAAATCTCAGCTACACACACACACACACACACACACACACACACACACACAAACTGGGTGTGGAAGTGCACACTATAGACTTAGAAGGTGAGAGGCAGAATGGTGGCCTTAAAACATAATGTAGCTGGGCATCAGCCTCAACAGACAACCTCTGCATCAGCACCACAGCTCTTCTGTGAGAGGAGACTCAGAAAGCTGAGTTCACAGATTCTTACAGCCCTACATCTGACATAAAAGAGCTCATTCCGAGATCATTGCCTATCAGCACGGTGGGGTCAGGCACAGGTAAGGGTTCCACTCTGATCCTTCTCCTATTCCTCACAGGCCATCAAGACTTGCCAGGAATCTCACTTCCCCCAAGCCCCACAATGTGCTGGGGGAAAGATTCTGCTTGCCAGGAGCAATCATTTCCTTGCATGTTCTTTCTGCAGCCTTTTCAAGAATTTGATTATTCTTACTGAGGCTGAAACATACTCTCTGAAGGCCATACTTTCCCAGCAGCTCTGTCCTTAAGCGTTTAACACAGCAGTTTCTTCCAGAATGAGCACCTGTCAAAATCATTTGGTACCAAATGTTCTAGCATGTCTTTTAAACAATTTCAGTAAATTGAAACGATAGTAGTGGCTTGATACGAAGGTAAAAAGGATGTTTGATATGCTGGCCAGCCTTATATCAACTGAATATAATCTGGTGTCCTCAGAGGGGCAAACCTCACTTGAGAAAATGCCTCCATAAGATGGAGCAATAGGCAAGCCGGTAGAAAATTTTCTTAATTAGTGGCTGATGGCAGAGGTCCTAGCTCGTTGTGAGTGGGGACACCCCTGTGATTGTGGTCCTGGTTCTATAAGAAAGCAGGCTCAGCAACCCAAGAACAAGCCAATAAGTCCCCATGGCCTCTGTATCAGCTCCTGCCTCCAGGTTCCTACCTTGTTTAAGTTCTTGCCTTGGCTTCCCTCAATGGATTGCAATTTAGGATACCTAAGTTAAATAAACCGTTTTCTCTCCAGGTTGTTCTTGGTCATGGTCGTCCATCACCACAATAGTAAACCATTTGCTTTTCAGAGAAAAATGTGAATTCTTAATTCAATACACTGGGCTTTTAGATTTCTTGGGCCTTAGTTTACAGTGCTTCATACATAAGCAACTGCAGGGCCAGTCATGATCACTGCTGCATATCTACAGGGAATCTTCATTTCCTGTAGAGCTAAAGGTCTGACTGCCAAAAAGAGGAAGGCAACTCTAGGCCTGAAGTGGAAGGAGGGTGCCTTGGCAGGAAGTATGTTCTACAGAAGCTAGGGAGTCTACCCTGGAAGTGAGATGAGGCTTGTTGCAAAAAAACGGGATTTAATTAATGTCAGATCTCTAGATAAAAAAAAAAAAGTACGTAATATAGATCCGAATTTCTGGAAATGACTTACACGGCTTGGCTGCCACAAATCAGTACTCCAGCTTTGCACAAAGCCCTGTCCATCTGGCTGGAGGTTTTTCTCTATTTCTGAGTTCTGATTTGGAGATTAAGCGTCTGTTACTTTAGTTTTTTTTTTTTTTTTTTTTTTTTTTTTTTTTTTTTTTTTTTTTTTTTTTTAAGTCTTTCTGACTTTTGGACCATATACTTTCTATCAATTGATATTTATTTTTGCATCTTTAAAAAAATTCGTTTTACTTTATTTTTTCCTTTCTAAGACAGGGCTCCCTTGAGTTTTTCAGGCTGGTCTCCTTCTCGCAGTCAAAGTAATTCTCCTGCCTCAGCCCTCTTAATGCTGGGAACACAGATATTACAAGCCGATGTCTCGTCTCCCTGCCTATCGTCCACTTTACAGTGCATCCACTTCTTGTGGCTATGGTTCACGTGTGAAATTTTCCACACAGAATCGTGTGTTGGAACACTTGGTCTCTATATGGAACACTTCCGCTGTTCTCACGGGTTGCCAGAGCTTTGGGAGGGGCACCCTAGCCGTAGGAGGTGGGTCTCTGAAGGGCAGGCCTTGAAGTTTAGAGCTTCCCCATCCACCACCCCCACTCCTCCTGCTTCCAATTCTGCTAAAAGGTCAAGCACCCCGACTAAAACAACCACAGCCTCGGGGTTCCTGCCACCCTGCCCGTGTGCCAAAATAAATGCTTCCTCCTTTAAGTGCCTTTCACAGATATTTGGTAACAGTGATGAGAAAAGTAACTACGAAAAACTGGAAGTGAGAAGTGGGCTTGCTTCTGCAGTGAATGCGAACGTGTGATTGATTCATAAACCTTAGGTATTAGTTTGAGAGAAGAACAAGGAAGGCCTCGAATGTCATAGGTAAAGTTTATTGGGCCATTTCCTCATGTATCACTAGGTACATGGCTCAAATCTCTAAAACAAAAGGCAGATTTTTTTTTTTTCCAGATGAAAGCTGTAATACAACCAGTTTAAGCTTTCAAATAAATGGGACTCAAACTGTGGTTATTTTATTTGGCTTTGACAATTACTGGAGCCAGCATAATCTTTAATCTACTCTTCTAACGGCTGTCCTGACTCCCCCCCCCAGCCCCCCCCCCAGTGCTGTACCCCAGATGTTTGCTGTTTCTCCTGACCACGTGCTCATGGTCCATCTCCCCTCATGGCGGCTTCCTCCTCTTCTCCTCTTATTCTTCCTTTTCCCCTGGTTTCTCCTCACTTCTCTTTCTTCTCTACCTCCAACCAGGTAACTCAATACCCACCTACCTCTAATCCCTCCAGTAATTGTCTATAGCCAATTTTATTTAGCCAATAGTTTTAAATCAAAGAACAGGGTTTGTACAACCAAAGCTTCTAAATGTGAGAATTCACTCCTAGGCCTAGACCTTCTGGTACAGAATTAAGCATTACAATACATAGCTGCAGACTAATCCTCAGCAGAAAGCAACCAACTTAACGTAACTTTTATGAGTTGGGAGACTGCAAGAAATACACACCCAAAGAAACAGGGGACCTGTGGTATAATTTTATGCTTAGGTTTGGGAAATAGTGAACAGCCATAGAAAGTAAGAGGAAAGGTTATGGTCAGATATAAATGATTTGAGAGGCACTTAGCAAAGGTGGCTGCTTAGAATGAGGTACTTAGGGACTTCCTACGTCCGAGTCACAGAAGAAGAGCTATAGGAAGGTCAGATAGCGCCCTTCTTCCAGTCCTCTCAAATTTTAAATAAGATCCCACTATGGGATATTGCTGAAAGGACCCTCATATAGCTGTCTCCTGTGAGGCTTTTACAGTCCCTGACAAATACAGAAGTGGATGCTCACAATCATCTATAGGGCAGAACACAGGGTCCCCAATGTAGGAGCTAGAGAGAGTACCCAAGAGCTGAAGGGGTCTGCAACCCTATAGATGGAACAACAATATGAACTAATCAGAACCCCCAGAGCTCACGTCTCTAGCTGCATATGTATTAGAAGATGGCCTATTTGGCCATTATTGGGGAAGAAAGGTCCTTGGTCTAACAATGTTTATATGCCCCAGTACATGGGAATGCCAGGGCCAAGTAGTGGGAGTGGATGGGTAGGAGAGCAGGGCGGGGGGGGGGGGGGGGGGGGGGGGGGGGGGGGGGGGGGGGGGGGGGGGGGGGGGGGGGGGGGGGGGGGGGGGGGGGGGGGGGAGGGTATAGGGGACTTATGGGATAACACTTGAAATGTAAATGAAGAAATTATCTAATAATAAATTAATTAATTAAAAAAGAAAGAAAAAAGAAAGAAAGAGAGAGAAAGAGAGAAAGAGAGAAAGAAAGAGAGAGAGAGAGAGAGAAAGAAAGAAAGAAAGAAAGAAAGAAAGAAAGAAAGAAAGAAAGAAAGAAAGATCCCACTATGCTGATTGCACGGGTTTCAAACTCCTTCTCTTCCTGTCTAAGCTTTCCTAGAATCTGGGATTCCTGGATTGGATGACTATGCAAGGCTATGCTATGTATTCTTGAATGCTCCATGTACATTGAAGAAAGTATAGGCTCAACTGCTTCTGGATACAGTATTCTGTGTGTGTTAATTAGGTGAGGTTGTCTGGCAGTATTGATAGGTTTTTGTTTGTTGCATTACCCCAGGTGTCAAGACATGTGGGTTCTTTATAAATGAGTTGTATGGTTAAGAGAATGGATGAATGAGTGAATGAATACATGATCTATTGATGAGTATTATTATCATTGTTATCTTAAATGAGAATCTCCTCTCCCTCTCTGCCTCCTCCCTCCTTCCCACCTCCTTATGTCCCACCCTTCACCAGCACTTGGTGCTGATCCAGAGCCAACTCAGGCTCTAGCACTGTCATACTCCCCAAATTCAGAATTCTAAACCCTGGACTTGCTGAAGAATAATGTTAAACCTACCCAAATTTATCTTCATATGTTATAAACAACCACAAATGGAAGGATGTCCTTTTGTAAATATATCACTAGTGTGCACAGTATTCTCAGTTATTTACAATCTGGTGATTGCTGCCTTTCAATAATGTATTGACCAGGTCTACAAAGTGAGTTCCAGGACAGCCAGGGCTATACAGAGAAAGCCTGTCTCAAAACAACAACAACAACAACAACAACAACAACAAAAACGTATTGAAAGGAAAAAAAAACCAACACCCAGATAAAAAGACCTTAATGTTACAGGGCTATGGCTGGGTCTGGGTCTGGGTCTGGGTCTGGGTCTGGGTCTGGGTCTGGGTCTGGGTCTGGGTCTGGGTCTGGGTCTGGGTCTGGGTCTGGGTCTGGGTCTGGGTCTGGGTCTGGGGCTGGGACTGGGGCTGGGGTTGGGGTTTGGTTATCGATGTAGCACTTGTCTAGTTTTCACAAGGACCTGGGTTCATGCCCAGTACTGAAAAAGGTGTGTGTGTGTGTGTGTGTGTGTGTGTGTGTGTGTGTGTAGATCCACAGCAAGCACTGAAACACAAATATGACAAATCTCATTTTCCAGCGAACAGCTAAAGATGGGGAATGGAGGGGACTAAAAGGAAGGGATGTTGTGACACTGACTTTCTTTTACTTTCTTTATTATTGTACAAGGATATTCTTCAATTTTTTTATTATTATTTTACTCTGTCTTTACAAGTCTTTTGGTTCTTTGCATAACTCTTTTTAAAAGAGGTATCAGTCGTGTTTGTGGCTCATAATAAAAATTTCAGCGCCTGGTACAAAGACATCAGTCTTTTCAGAGAGCTCTTCATATTTCCCCCCAAAGTTATATTTCACATTTATATCTTTTTAAAATTCAGGCAAATCAATATTAATTTTATCTTGAGACTTTTACAACAGTCCCTGAAAGTTCTATAAATACTCCGGCATGTTGGAAAGCCAGGGTTTCTGGACTGGGCTTGTGACCAGTTTGTAGTTGTGAAACCTGTTAAGTAGAGTTATCATCCGTGCAGCCTCCTGTGTGTAGGGGGTAGTATTCTGCTCTTAGTACAGCTAAACTAATCCCCATCAAATGCGTACACTATCAGGTTCAGCTCAGCTCTCTGTCATTTCAATTCCTTATAAGATTAATACCTTTCCCTTCTTTTTTTCTTTCTTTGTTAATTCCCTCTAAGAAAACCTTGATATAAATCAAGTCTGGCCGGCTCATCTAGTTCTTACATTAAGTCTGAGTACTATCTTTGCAATCACAGAGACTTGCTTGCTAGTCTGTTTTCAATTAGGTAAGGCATGTCTTAGCCTGAGAATTTATCTGCATAATTCTAGGCTTTAATATGTAAGAAAGCTAGCCAAGAGAATATTACTTGTGATTTTTTGTTGTTGTTAAACAGATTGAAACTAACTTAATGCAATCCCTGTAAAAACCTTCTCACTACCCCCTGAAATCTTTTAATTACACACTACAGCAGGTATGCAAACATTACCTTGACATTCTCTTGTTTTAACTCATATCTCATTCCTTCCTTCTTTGATTCCGCCCACATATTACTACACCCAAAAGGAGTTCTCAGCACTTGGCTTTTGCCAACAGTAAGAATGGTTCTGCTCCAGGGTGAACAAGAATTGTTTTAAATCCACAAAACTACTCATGTTGAGGACCCCAAGAGGAGCCACAATTGGGGGACAGCACTACCATATTTCGGCCCCTAGCAAGAGCCCTTGCTAGGAAAGGTGAAGTTGCTACTCAAGCTACCTGGTAGGTGAAAGCTCAACTGTGAACTCATTGAGCAAGCCAGCACACCCTGCCTGCCTCCCTTAGATGCCAGGAGGCAATCACAGATTTCCTGGTAATAAAGCTGTAGAGGGGTGCAGGTCCATAGTAAGAAGTAATGGGTTCCTTCTGTGTCCTGCCTTAAGAATCCAGTTAGGTGTTCTGAGGTGGCCTCCTTGAGTTCCTCACACCAGCATACCCTGGAAAACCTTTCGCTGGTTCCAGAGTGTGCCCAGGACTCTTGTTTAGTCTCTTGGTCCTCAGCAAGTAACCTCAGCTTCCTACATACCCTTTGTCTTGTTTGGAGTCTTGTGCTGACACATAACAGCCATGGTTCTAGGGATCCTCTAGATGAGAACGTGGTCTGTCTTAGGAGCATTCCAGTGTCTGTAACCTCTGAGGAGTAATGGCCACTGACAGGAAGTTACAGGTGAAGGCTGATTATCACAAGTCCAGCAGAGAGAGGATATAAAACAGAAAATCTGCCCTTGGATGTCTTGGCTTAAAGTTCCCTTTCAATCAGATCTTTTCTTGACAGACCACCCCATTTGGAATACTGGGGCTTTTTTTTTTCTTCATAAAAAAAATAATTATCACATATAACAATTGTTACTTATTTCTTTTGTGTGAGGTAGACCAGGCTGGCCCTGAATTTGTCATGATCCTTTTGCCTGTGCCTCCCTCCTTAAAGCTGGGCCCAGAGGAGTGTATCCACTGGGCATGGTCTTATATTTTGTTTCGAAGATAAAGTTTCCTGCTGTAGCCCAGGCTAGCCTGGAATTCATATGTAACTTGGTGAGTTCCAGACTTGACTTCTATCAAGGTTTTCTTAGAGGAAATTAACAAAGAAAATAAGAAAGAAAAGGAGCGGTATTCGTCTTTTAGAGAATTGAAATGACAGTGCTGAGCTGAACCTTGACTGTGTATAAATTTGACGGGGATTAGTTTAGCTGTATTGACTAAGAGGAGAATAACCTCCCCCCCCCCTCCCACAGGCTAGTCTGAAACTCATATATAACTTGATGAAAATCAATAATCATCCTCTGACAACCTCCATAACGCTGGGTTACAATCACTGTGCCTGGCTCTGGCTCTTGCTGTCTGTTCAACTATCTCTATACATGTTCACCAGTGTACTCTCAGCACATTGCCAACCCACTTGGCACAGAAGGCACATTTATCGATCTTATGTTGAATGAAGTAGCCTCTGACCATGAGGAAACAGAATTAACTCTGAAACAAAAGAAGACAGGGGATGAACACCAGATGTCCTTGCTCTGGAGAGACACGGTACATCTAGCTTCCCATGCTACATGGCCTTTCCTCATGCTTTCTCTTTCCAGATGGAGGCTGAGCAGATAAAGTGTCATTGTGATTAGCTAATATTCCTCAGAGAATGCCACCCATGGTGTCATCTAACCTGCACAACAAGTACCCATGAAATAGGTATACTTCTCCTATTTTATGTAGAAAGAAACCTAGCCTTGGAGGATATGGGTGTATATGAGCTACATTATCAACAATATGACAATATTAAGACTTACCTCATGGTCCTTATGCGCCCCTCCCTCCAAATGCACTATAAAACAAATTGCTTTACTTTGGGCACAGTAGAGTGGGCAAGAGGGAAACATGCAAATGGGCATTCTTGTTTAGCCTCTTGACTCAATCTACCTTAGGTTTTTATGGGCAGTAGAGGAGTCCATCTCTGCCTGTTCCCTAATCTAGTAAATTTCCTTCTCATTACTTTCACTCCTTTTCTGCCATATTCTAGAGTCTATAACATAGACAGGGAACTACCTGTCCATACTGAATTCAGTCCTGGGTCAGAGGTGGGCTATGTCTCACCCTCCACAAGGCACACCAGGATCTAGTCATAGACTTCAGTGGGGAGCGGTGCTCTGTCTTCCAGACCAGGGCATTTTTTTTATTTGTACTTAGAATTTAACTGGAGAAAAATGATTGATGTGAAATTGGTCTTACTCTTTAATCTTAGCAGCTTCTAATAATTCATATCTCTTTTGTGGGTTTTTTGTTTGTTTGTTTGCTTGTTTTTTGTTTTTTGTTTTTTTGCTTTGTAATTGCTGGATGCATAGATGAGCAGGCAGTTTGAGAATGTTAGCCAATGCCAGGAAGAAACACAGGCAATTCCTCTTCAAACCAAAATACTGTTAATGCTCACTGAATTTTACTACCTCAAAAAGAGAGAGACAGAGACAGAGAGACAGAGATTCAATTATATTGTACTACACACTCATTCACTAAGTTTACTGTTATTGTAGTTGCAGAAGTCATATCATTTTAACATAGCAAATTGCACTGTAAGTTAAAGGTTTGTTTCATTTTATTGTTCATTTGTTTGTTTGTTTGATCATTTGGTGGGGGGTTGTTTTGATTTGTTTTGTTTGGTGCTAGAAATAGAACTCAAGCCCCAAGCCCAGGGTTTTGAGAATGCAAGGCTACTCTTCATTATTAAACTGCACCCTCAGCTCCTAACTTAGTCATTCTTCCTTTAAACATAAATGCTGAGGACCCTGATGACAGAACAAATCAGGATAAACAAATTGACTAACTCTGGGAAGTTCAAGATCTAGTTGAAATTATTCATAACAAGATCACGATATAACAAGGTCTTTTCAGTTTAGTGTTAGACAAATACCAATATATTGCCTCTTTTTTTGTTGTTTTTTCTTGGATATATTCTTTATTTACATTTCAAATGTTATCCCCATTCCTGGTTTCCCCTCTGAAAACTTCCTCCCCCTGTTCACCAACCCACCCAATACTGCTTCCTGGCCGTGCCATACACTGGGACATAGAACCTTCACAGGACCAAGGGCGTCTCCTCCCACTGATGTTCGACTAGGCCATCCTCTGCTACATATGGAGCTGGAGCCATGAGTCCCACCATGTGTTTTCTTTGGTTGGTGGTTTAGTCCCTGGGAGCTCTGAGGGTACTGGTTAGTTCATATTGTTGTTCCTCCTATGGGGCTGCAAACCCTTTCAGTTCCTTAGGTCCTTTCTCTAGCTCCTTCATTGTGGACCCTGTGCTCTGTCCAACGGATGAATGTTATCATCTACTTCTGTATTTGTCAGGCACTGGCAGAGCCTCTCAGGAGAGAGCTATATCAGGCTCCTGTCAGCAAGCACTTGTTGAAATTGCTTCTTTCTTAACCAAACTTATCCACCAACCTCCCAACTGCTGGTGATGTTTGGTGGCTCACCTTGCATCCAAGAGAACAGAGAATGAGGTACAGAGAGCACAGTAGAATGACATGCTCACCCATTCCGTTTCTCCCTTCCTTGTCCCAGCCCAATTTTACAGGTGAAAATATGGAGGCAGCCTAACCCGACTTCTACACCTGATTGTGAGGTAGCAAAGAAATGTGCAGCCCAGGGATTCAATGATCTTCTGCACTGAGGAATCATGTAGACAAAACTGAAAACAAACTTAGGTGGAAACTATGTTGAACTTAATGCATTTTAATTACTTGCTATAATTACCTATACTCACCAGAAAGAATTTAAGTCACACAAATATGTCTGTCTCTTATGTGAGTTCTTTCCCAGTCAGTTCTAAGTTCTGCTCATTTTGAGTCTTTCTTCCCCCCCCCTTTTTTTTAATTTGTCTTTTTGTTTTGATTTTTGTTGTTGTTGTTGTTGTTGTTGTTTTTTTTGTTTTGTTTTTCGAGACAGGGTTTCTCTGTGTGCCCTGGCTGTCCTGGAACTCACTTTGTAGACCAGGCTGGCCTCGAACTCAGAAATCTGCCTGCCTCTGCCTCCCATGTGCTGGGATTAAAGGCGTGCACCACCACGCCCGGCTTTGTTTTGATTTTGAAGTTTGGTTTTGTGTGTGTGTGTGTGTGTGTGTGTGTGTGTGTGTGTGTGTATGTGTGTGTGTGTGTGTGTGTCTGTTTCTCCACAAGGGTTCACATGTAGCTCAGGGTAGCTTCTTATATATCAAAGGTTGACCCTGAATTCGTGATATTCCTACCTCCACCTCCCAAGTGCTAGGATTACAGGTGTGCACTGCCACATTGAGCTTCATTTTGAGGTCTTCAGTTTAAAAAATAGAGCTGCACTAAGGCCACCACCATCTGCTCTAACAGTGTGCTATGGAGTTGAAGGACAGAGATAAGGCTTTTCCTTTTCTGTTTACTAAACAAATAGATCTTGAGCAAGGTCAAGTAATTTGTTTTAATTTAGGAAACATTTATTCGACATCCTTAAAAGGACTGAGCTAGATTCTTTCAGTAGAAGAAAATGAAGCAGAATCCTAATGAGGAAATAAAATAAAGAATAAAAATCCCTACAAATAAAGTGTTTGATGATTATTTAAATGAGGGAAAACTTTATAGCTGGTAGAACAGATATGTGAGTAGCTGTTGTAGGATAGGACATTTTTGTTTGTTTTGTTTTGTTTTTTCCAGACAGGGCTTCTCTGTGTAGCCCTGGCTGTCCTGGAACTCACTCTGTAGACCAGGTTGGTCTTGAACTCAGAAATCTGCCTGCCTCTGCCTCCCAAGTGCTGGGATTAAAGGCATGCACCACCACTGCCCAGGAAAAAAAAAATTTTAATATTTAAAATTCACAAATAGTAGCTGGGCTTGGTGGCGCACGCCACCACTCAGCACTCGGGAGGCAGAGGCAGGCGGATTTCTGAGTTCGAGGCCAGCCTGGTCTACAAAGTGAGTTCCAGGACAGCCAGGGCTATACAGAGAAACCCTGTCTCGAAAAACCAAAAAAAAAAAAAAAAAATCACAAATAGTAAATATATGGAATAAATCATTTTTTGACATATGTGCATATTATGAAATAATTAAATCAAGCTAATAAATTCACTGTTTTAATATTTGGATTTTGTACTGGAAATCTGTTAACTATACCTGTGAGCAACTTTGAAGTATGCAACAGATTATTATTTTTTATAGTTAATCATTATTATTATTATTCATTCCAGGAGATCAGTAAAGTGTATTACTCCAGTGTATTTGAGACAGTCTTTCTAGATTGCCCTGGCTATTCTGGAACTTTCTCTGTAGACCAGGTCAGCCTTGAGCTGTGTACCTCCTTGAGCTGCGATTAAAGTCATGCATACCATGCCTGGTTACAATTGTATGACTTGATAAACAGCTTTACTTCTCCCAATAACTCCTTCCTCAGCATCTGGTCACTGTCATTCTACTGTTAGCAATGAGTCTCCTAGGCTCCATAAGTAGGACCCTTAGCATTTGTTGTTCTGTACTTGGCTTATTCCATTTAACATAGTGTTCTCCGGGTTCATGCATGTTGTCATAGATGATAAGATTCCTATTTTTAAGCTGGATAGTTTTCCAATGTAAATAGTATTGTGACATTGTAACATTTCCATTATTTATTCATCTCAGGTGAATACTTACTTTTCTGTGACTGTGTTGAAATACTATTGTAGGTGCTATTTTGGGGAGGTCCACTTTATTGGGTTCTTATATCTACTGCCTTTCTAACACTTATTCTACCCTTATCCCTTCCAATCCCCAACACTAGAAAAGAGAGAAAGCTGGCTAGAAGGGAAAGGGGGACATAGACCTCTTTAGACTACTTCCTGCTGACTAGTAGCATCCAGTTTTTTT